>PVLD010007561.1:59743-90499 GCA_004027595.1 Dinomys branickii
TTAAAAAATTAAAAAATTTTGAAACAGTGTTGCTAAGGCTGAACTTGAACTTGTGATCCTCCGGCTTCAGCCTTGTAGAGTCCTGGGACTACAGGCATGTAGCACTCACTATACCTGTTGGAGAAGATGAAGATTTAATTTCTACTTTTTAGAAACCTGTAAATAAATATACCATTCCCAAGTTGATTTTTAGATTTCATTAGTTTGATCCACTAGATCAAAGTTCAGTATTTTATACAAAGTGACTAAACAGTATAATGGATAAATGTTAGTTAAGATTGCATTTATAGAGTGAGCTTGCCTAGGTTCATACCTATCTCAGCTAACTGGCTCTGTGACCTTACAGAAGTCATTTAACCTCTCTGAATATATATTAAATGGAGATTAATAGCAGCTTCAATCTCAGGGGTTGAATAAATTAATGCACATAAAATGCATTATAAGTAAGAATACATCTTTTTTTCGCTATTGTGGATGGAACCTAGGGCCTTCTGCCTGCTAGGCAAATGTTCTACCAGTGTACTACTTCTCCAGCTTTCTATTCTTATAATAGAGCCACACAGATTTTACTATAGAAATAAAAAAAATACTGGCAAACAATGATTTCTAAATTATAACAAGTTTGGCATGGTGGCACATGACTGTAATCCCAGAACTCAGGAGGCTGAGGCAGGAGGATTGTTGCAAGTCCAAGACCAGCCTGGGCTACAAAGTGAGCTCAAGGCTACCCTGAACTGTATAGCAAGACCCTATCTCAAAAAAGGACAAAAAGAAAAAAAACTATGACAAAAAGCTTTAGCTAAAAACTTTAACTAGGGGAGTGGACCTATGGCTTTTTTTGTTATAACATACAGTACATCATTAATTTTATTCTTCATAGAGAGTTGATACATCTATCCTTATCTATCTGCTATCTTAATTCCTTTTTCACTCCCTTCCCCTCCCCTCTCCACATCTCTTGGTCCCTTTCCCTTCTGCAAAAGATCTACCTCCCTATTTCCTATTATCCATCTTGCATTGTGCTATTTATAATTTGAATTTCTCATATAAAAGAAACCACACAATATTTAAGCTTGTATGTTTAGATTTACTTCACTTAACACATTCACATTGGGGCTATAATTCATGTCTCCCTGCTGGATAGCTCCGAATCACCAGTGGTATATGCATGACTGTCTCATTGGGCCACATAGGAGTACCACTTGGTGCTTGTACCATTGGGTGGTATAAGCCTTCCCACAGGGCAGTCATGCATCACTGCCGGTGGTTCAAGCAGGTGGAAACATGCTAACAGTCTCAAGGTGCATCCATTTTCCTACAAATGACTCAAATCTGTCCTTCTTTGTAAGAGTAGTACTGCCATGTATATAAATAACATATTTTCTTTATTCATCTGTTGATAAACATAGGCTACTTCCAAGATTTAGCTATTAATAGCTGCACTGCATGTATCACTGTAATACGATGTCTTCAACTCTTTCAAGAAGATACCTAGAAAGGGAATAGCTGGGTTGAATGGAATTTCTATCTTTAGTTTTTGGAAGAATATATTCATCTCCACAGAGGCACCCAGGGCTTTCCACAAGTGGGCTATCACTGAGCAATATTCCACCTTCTCCCACCTTTTTTGCTACAAAGTCTCCGCTACCCATGTGTTTTTGTTTAGAAAATCTAAGGCATTGTTTGTTTTCTAACTGGATTTTTTACTGGGACAAACACTAAAGAGTTAAGGAAAAGGATATATAATATGAGCTAATGGATATAAGTAAGTTGTACTAAATTTGACATATAATAATGCCAAAATAAATCATTATCTAAGTTTTTTTCAGCTTTTTAAAAAGGAGAGATAGGTAGCATGTATCAATTCCACAGATTCCAATATAAATATGAATATAAATGGCATCCACTGGTATCATTATGGTCAAATGATGTGTTTATCCCACTGAGAAATTGGAAAGAAAGAAAGCAAGAAAGCTTTATTTTCAAAAAAGGTTTTAATAAGTGCTTTCAGAAAAATGTAAATTGAGTGAAAACATTCTTGTTAATTCACTAGAAATAAATCAAAAGGCAAGTTTTACCTGTGAAATCTGAATTAAAATAAGTCAACAGTTGGTCAACTGTATTTAAGGCCCTATATATGATAACATTCTTGTTCATTATTATAACTGATTACAATTCTTCTTTCCATATTTTACTGCTGTGTATAATGTATTTTCTTCTATTATTCTTTTATCACTACTGTCAACCTATTCCATCAATAAATTCTCATTTATTAACAAACATAGAGCAGATGCACAGATAAATGACTGCTCAATGGGAAATCCTTCTGCTAATAAGAGTAACTGGTCATGCATGAACCACAGTTTGCTATTTAAACAAAGAAAGATGCACTGGAGAAATGCTCACTTAGCACACAATGTACACAACTATATTATATTGTTATTGTAGTGATGCCACTGCAGAAACACCTGAGTTTTCTGAGTCTTCTAAAATCTCATTTGAAAATAATTGCGTAAGATTTCTCATGGAGCCAGGAAACAATAGAAGTTTAAATATATAGTGTTTTAAATGTATTTTCCAGTGACCACAAGAACGCTAATCTTTTACACAAATAACACAGTTGAAAAATTCTACAGTAGCAATACAATGACAGATAATTTCCAGTGAGAAAGGCAATTTAATATTAACTGGCAATGACTTTTTTTATTGTAAGTCTCAAGAGATGACTACTCAAATTTTTCCTTTGTTTTTGTTCATTTTATTCATTTATTTATTTTTTGAGACAGGATCTCACTCTGCAATTCAGGCTAGCCCTAAACTCACTATGTAGCCCAGGATGGCCTACAATTTACAGTGAATCTCGTTTCAGGGATTACAGAACCACTACATCTCGCTCAAATTTTTCTCTGTCTTCAAAAACAAAAAGCATGTTCCTTAGGTGAAAACAAAATGCATTGATGGTGATGGTGTCCTTATGACTGATCAAAATATTCTTGTACATGTAAATTCTACACTCATAAATCAAATCCTAAGTTAAGCCTAGGGGTGTTATACTTAAGCTTTTTGTACCCCTCCAGAAATTAATTGGAGGGAAAGAATCACAATTTGTACCAAAATTCTTGGTATAAGGTGAAGTTCTCAGAAGAAACACAAAGTTCAAAACTTTATCAACTTTGGAAAAGAAAAGTCAAGAATATTTGAGCCATTTTTATTTTCCTAACTGATATACACACTTATAGTGATACCTTGGTGGTCAAATGGCTCCAAGCTTGAACTTTCTACTATTTGAACTGCAAAATTCAAAAGAAGTTCGCTTTGTGTTTGTAACTCTCCTTGATAGTCAAACCAAAAATCCAACTTGGAAAAGACCTGTATCAGTGAAGAGCGAGTCACGGCAGACACAAAGGGGTGACTCTTCAGTCTAAGTGCCACTCTCGCCCAATCAGAACATATAGTGATTGTGTAAGTGTGTTAAGACATTCATCACTGTGCTTTTTTTTGTTGTTTTATTTGCATAAAATATTGTAATCACGGCTCCAAAGAAAGTTTGTGATACCAGCAACAAAGATAAGAGAAAACTGTGAGAACAATCAGAGTTAAGGAAAGAAATAATTATGAAATTTGTTCAAGTCCTGGAAAAATAAATTTGTAAGTGTAATTTTTGGGCCTCAGAACCAATTATTTTGTTTTCTATTATTTTTTATGGGAAAAATCTGTTCAGTTTTTGAACTTTTTGTGTTCAAAAACAAACTTGGAATGAAATGAGTTCAACAACTGAGGTACCACTGCCTCTGCCTTCCTAAAAAATAAAAATAAGAAGAAAAGTAATATTTTATGTCTTCAAATTTTAAAAAATCACATATTGTTAAGAACAACAACAAAAACTCTGCTGACCCCCAAGGGACATATACAAGGTAAAAAAAAAAAAACAAACCACATTTGTCTAGGAGTTACATTTTAATGGCAAAAAGGATAAAGGAAATAATTAGGGCAATCGAATAAGTAATTACGTGAAATCATTCTATTTTTTATTTGTTAGCAGTACTGGGGATTGTACTCAAGCCTGCTCATACATGCTAGGCAAGGTCTCTATCACTGACCTATCTCTTTACCTGTATTTTTCTTTTTTGGGGGGAGACACAGTCTTACTAACTTGCCCAGACTGTCCCTGAATTTACAGTCCTCCTATCCCAGACTCCTGAGAAGTTGGCATTACTAGTGTGTGCCACCACGTCTGGCTAATATCAAGTATCTTTAATTGAATTTCAAAATAGATCTAGCCTAATTTATGAGTAAGAAGACCTCTCCTTTACAATATTACAAAACACAGCTATCATTTCTATAGGACATGCTATGTCTTACTGTTGAGATTGATTACTTTTGAGATTAAGTAACAGATTAAAATGTAAGAAGAAATGGAATTCAATAATCGTTAATTTCTCAAATTAAACTTGGTGATTTGGCAATATATTCCTACCAGTTTTAGAGAACCAATCTTTCCTAAAAGAAAGTATTTGGTTAACCATTCACATAAATTTAACAGGGAAGTCAATAGTTCTATGTTAATTTACAAAGTTCTATGTTACCACTGTTGCATAATGAAAAAAATAAATGGTTAAAATTTGCAAAATCATTTCAGTATTTGGCCACTTTATACTTCATTTTAGGAGGAAAAAAAAATGCATGAGTGCTTTTCCCAGTAATGCTACACTGCACAAGTTTTAGGTTATCTGTCACATGCCTTCTCTGCTGTGATGTTGGAGTACCACTCACATAGACAAAATGTGAATGGTGAGCTTCAGGAGTTGTACAACCCAGCAGCCTTGGTTTTATCTCAGAGGAAGCCAATGACTAATATTCTACTCTGAAAATGCTACACAAGTTTCTGGACTTACCAGCAATTTAAGCAGCCAAAATCGGGATTTATAATAGAAAGTCTTGGTGGGGTTGATGAGAAAAAAAGCCATAAATCCATAAAGGACAAGTGGATACACATATGTAGGGATGACGCTAATTGGAGCAAAGAAGCACGCCAGGAGGCTCAGGCACCACAGTATCCCCAGGAACCCAGCAATCTGATCAGGGGCAAGGAAGAAAAAAATTATTTTTACTATTATTCTGAAGTATCTTTAATAAACTGAGGTAAAAAAGTTAGCAATTAGTAATTAATAATGAGTAATTAAGTCAATAATCCTTTTTAAGTAAATGGATTTCAGTACCCAATAAATCAGCTATATAGCTAGTTCATGGGAATTTATGTCTTGTTTTACCTCAAAGAGATGCTGATGAGACAAATTGCTTCTCGGATTCAGTTCAAAGATGAGTACGTGATTTACTCCAGCTTGTCTCCAGCCATATGTGTTGATGCCCAGCAGAAAAAGGAATTCAATCAGAAGAAAGCCACCCCGATAGATTCTTATCAAGGGCCATATACTTCTATTTGTTTCAAGTTTAAATACAGCTGAAAGAATATTAATTTACTGGTTAGTTATAAAATCCATAATGTCTCTTTTAATTACTTTTTTATTCTCAAAGACACAGCCCTATGGCACAAGTGCCTGCCTGGCAAGTGCAAGGTCCCGAGTTTGATTCCTGATACAAAAAAAAAAAAAAAAAAAAAAAGACAGCCCTGGTACAGGAATTTTTCACGAGAAAAATCTAGAGATTATTTGAAGAGCCCAATAAATCTGTCTCCAGTTTCTTTCCCTTCATTTTAGTCTACAGAATGCCATCAGAAAAAATTTCCCTAAAACTTGGCTTTTACTGTGATACTTCATCATTCTATTAGTTTCCAGGATTATAGTAAGGTAATGGTTTAGAACTAAGAGCAGTTATCTCAGCTGAGGATTTGTGGCACGTTATCTCTGTGGCTTTCTCTTTTCTACCATTAAACTAATATAGTAATATCTACCTCACAGAGTTGTAAAATTTAAAAGAACTAGAACACAAGACACCAATATGAAAATCTAAATGTCAACACTTAATATTTATAGGATATTTACTATGTGCTAAGTAATGTTTTTAATGTGTAATTTATTTAACCATCGCAATTGTTTTCTGAGTTAAAAACTATTACCTCCATTTTGGTTAATGAGGAACTAGAGCAGAGGTTAAACATTATTCAACAATATAAGACAGAGCCAGTACTTAAATCCTGACAGTTTTGTTCCAATGTTCACACTTACTAAGTACTGTACTGCTTATATATCCATATAAATATTTAGTACTACAGCTATAATGTTCAACTAGCTAGATGCACAAACTCAAGCTCTTCACAATCTACCCTCCAACTCACTTTTCTCAAACTTGTCTCACAGTTCCCCTAAACATTACTTTTCAGTCTCTAATGAATTTTATTATCCTTTTGAGTTTGCTTTTTCACATTTGTTTATGTTTTTCTTGTACCAAAAGTGGTCTTGCACTCTCAATGTATACACTGACTTAACTATTTATTCTTTATCTCTGTACTCTTTACACCACAAAGAACACTTCACTATTGAAAGTAAAAAAGCAGAGAAAGCCTTTGTTTTGGAATCAAGTACTACAGGCTGGGTATCAAATTATTTACTTTATAGGACAAGTTATTTAATTTTTAAGTCTCAGTTTCCTTGATCAATGAGGATATCCTCTTAAGTGTGTAAAGAAGATGAAAGATAAACAACATATATAAAATGCCTAAATGAGTGTCTGTCCCATTATGCATATTCAGTATACATTAGTTTGTTTTACTTGAAAAAACTTCATTTATTCAACAAATACTTATTAGATGTCCATTATACCTAATGCCATTGTAAAAGCTGGAGATTTAGTAATGAATAATAGACAAAATACTTACCTTTAGCTTACTATTGTATAATGTAAGATAATGATAAAGAGTATCAAGAAAATACTGTAATGAGATGAAGAATGATGTGTTATATGCTATTTTTGGTAGTGTGGTCAGAGAAGAGTCACACCAGATGACATCTACAGAGATCTTATGGAAACAGTATAAACCACTGGGATGTTTAGAGGAATAGGCCTCCAGATAGAGAGAAGTACAAAGGGCCATATGATAGAAGCTCAAGGTCACTATGACTGAAATGAACAAGAGATAAAGTAAACGAGTTGGCAAATACCAAAGCAGACAGAGTTTTGTCAAAATTTAAGCTTTACTCTGGTGTGCAAGCCAGTGGAAGGTTTCATGTAAGTGACATGACTTGATTAATGACTCAGAAAAAATGGAAAAGTTGATCCTTAAATTCATATGGGACTGCAAAAGGTCCCAAATGATCAAAACAGTAACAAAAGAGAATATAACTGTAGGGCTCACACTGTGTGTGTGGTGGTGGTGGTGATAATGGTAGTAGTAGGGATTGAACCCACGGCCTTTACACTGAGAAGCATCTATAGCTCTTTTTTTATCTTTTATTTTCAGTCAGAATCTTAATAAGTTGCCCAAACTGGGCTGAACTGGTGATCCTTCAGCCTCTGCCTCCCAGAATGCAGGTATTCCTAGAATTACAGACATATGCCACTATGCCTAATATATTTAGGCATGTATACGTCACAGTTTTAAAACTTAGTCCAATGTTACAATAATTGTAAAAGCATAAAAATACACATAGGTACATGGAATAAAATTACAAGTTCAGAAATATACATCTACAGTGAGTTGATTTTCAATAATCATGCCAAGACTATTCAGTAAGAAAATGATTCT
The DNA here is from genome assembly GCA_004027595.1 of Dinomys branickii. Lineage (NCBI taxonomy): Eukaryota > Metazoa > Chordata > Mammalia > Rodentia > Dinomyidae > Dinomys > Dinomys branickii. The sequence goes on from PVLD010007561.1 coordinate 67,446, forward strand.
CTTCAAAATATAGTGCTGGGACAACTGAATGTCCATGTACAAAAGTTGAAGTTGGATCCCTAATCTCACATGTATGAAAAAATCAATTCAAAACGGTTTGATGACATTAACATATGAAACTAAAACCATAAAACTCCTAGAAAAAAATAAAAATAAATCTTCACAATCTTCGATTTGACAATGGATAGTTATGCACCAGAAGTATGTACAACAATGAGAACAACAAAAATAAGATAACTGAGCTTTAATGAAATTAAAAGCTTTTACAGACAATGGAGTAAATCAAGAAAGTAAAAAGATAATCTACAGAGTAGGAGAATAAAATTTATAAATCATGTACCTGATTAGAGTCTTATATATAGACTATATAAAAATCCTTGCAATTTAATCAAAAGACAATCCAACTGAAACATAGTAAAAGCTGGGTATAGTCATGTATACCTGTCATCTCTTTACTTTGGGAGCTGAGGAAGGAGGATCATAAGTTCTAGTCCAGCCTGAGCAACTTAGCAAGACCCTATCTCAAAACAAACAAAAAAATCATCAGAGCAATGATGAGCAAAAGATTTGGATAGACATTTGTCCAAAGTACTTATACAAAACACCAAGTCCACAAAAAGTTGCTCAAGTGATTAGTTATTAGGATAATGCAAATGAAAACAATAACCAGATACCTTACATCCACTTCGATGGATATAATTTTAAAAATACATGAAAAATAACAAGGGTTGGAAAGAATACACAGAAAACAGAATCCTCATAGAATTGCTGTTGGAACTGGAAAACAGTATAATAGCTATAGAAAACAGTTTGGTGGTTCCTCAGAAAGTTAGACATGTACTCAAAACAAATACATCTAAATACATGTTCACAGCAGCATCATTCACAATAACCAAAAGATAGAAACAACTCAAATGGTCATCAATAGAAGAACAGATAAACAAAGGTAGTATATATAAAAAATGGAATATCAGTCATAAAATTAATACATGCTACAACATGGATGAACTCTAAGTGAAAGCCATACACAAAATGTTACATATTGTATGGTTCCAGTTATATGAAATATCCACAATATGTAAACCCAGAGAGGCAGAAAGTAGATTGGGAATAGCCACAGCTAGAGAGAAAGAAATATGGTAATACAGTTTCCTTTTAGGGTGATGAAAATTTTTATGCAGAGATTGTCTAACAATGTGAATGCATCAAACATCACTAAATTGTTCACTTTAAAATGGTTAATTCTGTTACATAAACTTCATCTCAAAAAAATAACTGCAGGGCAAAAAACAACAAATACATCAAGATGACATTAACTCCATTCATTGTTAGGCACATGCTTCGGACTATTTTATTCATAGTAGTAATAGATCATAATTCACAATTTCCTCATTCTGTCTTGTTAACATTTGTGGTCACAGATAAAATGAAAGGTAAATACTCTGTTAGGGTTCAAATCTTTGTCAGTTTAGCAGCATTAATATTCTGCTCTACACATAAACAAATAGCCATGGAGGGGGTTTCAGGCAGCACGGGCACCGTTTTGACTGAACCTGTGACAGAGTGGGAGTGGAATGGAGCAGCCATTGTTGCTAACTCTTTCCTGCTCCCCACGGTCCATCAGTCAGTGGGGTGATTAGGCCGTCAGTCCTCACACCAAGACTTAACTAGTTCTAGGGAGCACCTGGAAGACATGAGTGGAGTAAAGGGCAACAACTCTGAGGGCAGAGTCTTGCTCTCTGTCAAAATCTCCAAATGGAACTCCTGCTCGTGTAAAACCAGCGAGTAGGTCAGGATCTCATGGTCTATCAAGGGTTTCCAAACACTCTGAATCCCACTCTCCAGCAAGATCCAAATCCTGATCAAGATCCAGGAGACATTCTCATGAACATTACATTCAATCCACCTACCCATAGAAAATGCTCTTGATGTAGGTCATAGATACCAGAATACTGGAGATAAAGGAGCTGAAGTCACTTGCCAACATCTAACCAAAGAAGACATACAGGAAGTGAATCCAGAGCTTGGAGTGTTTGGCCTCAGTTTTTACAGATCTTTGTGAAGTATTTTCTCAATATGGACCATTGAGTAGTATAGTGTCAATGGTTTATGATAGGCGAACTGGGCAGTCTTGAGGATTTGCTTTTGTGTATTTTGAGATAACAGATGGCTCAAAGAGGCTATGGAAAGAGCAAATGGAGTGAAGTTGGACGGTAGAATAATTCATGTGGATTATTCTATCAACATAGAGAGCACAGGCATCTACATGAGCAGACCAACTCATAGTGGTGGTGGCGGTGCTGGAGGCAGAGGTGGTGGCAGACTTTGACATTCTTACTAAGATAGAAGACATGATCAGGGATATGACAGATATGAAGACTATGATTACTGGTACAGATCACCTTCTCACTATACCCAATACAGATCATGATCAAGGTCATGTTGCTACAGCCCAAGATGCTATTGATAACAGAGTGATTGCAGTTAAGGACTTTTTTCCTAATTTTCTTTTTAAATTCTGATTTGCGAAAGCTTCTCATCCTTCCTACTCCTTAAAAAAAAAACCCTGGGTTTTTAGCATATACATTTGTCAGTTATGTTGCTGTTTTCTACCCTTATTATTATAATACATTTACAGATATAATTATCACTTTGATTGGTTAAACATGGAGTAAACAAGAATCCAGCATTATGCTTTGCAAGTGATTTTTCTTTGCCTTTAATGAGGATTAACTCCTAGCTAATCAGAGCAGGGAAACCTTTGTGTCACATACTGTAGTGGACATTATATTAGAGATCAGCATTTTTTAAAACTTTGCTTAGGGGAAGATAATAACAAGAAGTAGTTCAATCTTGTGAACTTGTCTGGGGTAGCATGGAACAGTCATATAGTTGTGCAGAAACTTTGAAGCTTTAGAAGAAAGTGTTTGGATGTTTCCTTTGAAGAATGTAATTTTTGAACCCTAGAAATTAAGTCCCTTTTTAGAGATGAAAAACTTGTGGACATCTTCAAAACTTTTTTTTTTTTGGTACCGGGAATCAAACCCAGAACCTTGTGCTTGCTAGGCAGGTGCTTGTGCTGCTGAGCTAGGACCGACCCCTTCAAAACATGTTGTATTTGAAATGTATCTGTTAAACTTTACAAATTTAAATGTGATTTTTGCGTTGAAATTATTGAAGTTTAAGTAGTCCCTTAATCAGTGAAGGACACCTTTATTTATTACGTAGAACAATTGTATAATTTTCTGTTAATGGTATTGGCACATTGGTTAAGGAGGCTACTATATAGTATTAAGAGTCCTTAGACAATACACGTGGGGGAAAATAGTCTCTTTTCAAATAAAAATTAATTTCTTTAAAAAAAGTACTATGAACAGAAAAATGTAATACATACACACACACACACACACACATATAAAAGCTATCTATGTGTTTACAAAACTTAAGTTCTATTTGATAATATGAGAAATAAAAACTCTCAGGTTTTTAATCAAGATTTTTAATAACTATGCTCTTAAATCAAATAATATCCTTGAATTAAACAGTAAGTTAGAAAAATCAGTTTTAAAAAAACAACTGAGTTCTTTCCAGCTGGCCCGAGCCATGGGCATCTGTTGGGACAACTGGTACAAGCACTGCAAGACAGGGGGCAAAAGGAAGCCCTACCACAAGAAGCGGAAGTACAAGCTGGGTTGCCCTGCCGCCAACATGAAGATTGGCCCCCGCTGCATACACACAGTCCAGGTTCAAGAAGGCAACAAAAAGTACCAGGCCCTGCAGCTGGATGTAGGGAACTTCTGGGGCTCTGAGTGTTGTACTGAAAAAACAAGGATCACTGACATTGTTTACAATGCATCCAATAACGAGCTGGTCCACCTGACCCTAGTGAAGAACTGCACTGTGCTCACTGACAGCACACCTTACCGACGGTGGTATGAGTCCCACTACGCACTGCCCCTGGGCTGCAAAAAGGGGGCCAAGCTGACTCCTGAGGAAGAAGAGATCTTTAAACAAAAAACGATCAAAGAAAATTCAAAAGAAGTATGATGAAAGGAAAAAAGAACGCCAAAATCAACAGTCTTCTGGAGGAGCAGTTCCAGCAGGGCACGCTTCTTCCCTGCATTGCGTCAAGACCAGGCCAGTGTGGCCAAGCAGATGGCTATGTGCTAAAAGGCAAGGAGCTGGAGTTCTATCTGAGGGAAATCAAGGCCTGGAAAGGCAAATAAACCCTCCCTCCTGGGTTACCTCATGTAATAAAGGTGTTTATTCTATGACAAAAAAAAATAAAAAATAAACCAACTGAAAAAAACAAGCACCATTGTAAAAGGATAAAATGTTACTCTTCTGAATGAAAACATATGACTATATTTGCTAAAGAACTGATTCAGTTTCAAAAAACACAGCAAATGAGATGAATTAACAAATGGTGGCCAACTTGTAACACCCAGCTAACTGAATCAGTGTGGTACTGGGTATGGAAGGCTCACCTGAGGATTGTTCCCAAACATAAAAAGGAGAACTGGGAGGAAGAGGTGGAGCTGCTGGTTCTGGAAGAGCTGCTGGTTCTCCTGGAGGAGCCTGCCATGCTGGCTTTCCTGATACGAACTCAGCTGTTCTCACTGTGGGAAGAACTAGGGACTTTGTTGTCACTGAGCATGGCTGCAGTTTACTTAGGGTAAGCTCTGGTCCTTACAATGGGCATTGCTTCCTAGCTCCGGAGGGGAAGATGGTGCACTGTTCAATCTCCTGAAGAAGTCTGCCATACTGGCTTTTCTGATATTAACTCAGCTGTTCTCACTGTCAGAGGGATTCAGGATCTCATTGTCACTGACGATGGCTGTGGTACTTTTCAGGGAGCTCTGGTCCTTACTTTGAACATCACTTCTTGGCTCCAGTGCAGATTCCTTAGCCTGCTGGCACAGTGCAGACTTTCTAGCTTCCATCACTGACCATCACACCTTCCCAGCATCCATTAAACAAGCCTGAATGAGACATTGTCATGGGCTCTAAGCCTCTGGTTGGACTCGTAGGGGGCATTGTTATGGGCTCTAGGGCTTCAGCGGGACTCATGAGGGACATTGCTGTGGGTTCCAAGTTCTCAGCTGGATTCTTCAGGTCTTTAGTGTGTGGACAGATTTCCTGTATTCTTTTATACTTGACTCTTTGGGTGACTACTATAAAATAATCCTATAAATTCTGTGTCCTGTATTAAATTGTTTACCATGTAAGCCCTCACCACAATAGCAACCTTAACTGTTAATAGTCAAGACATTTATCCAAGACCAGAAATTTCAAATTCATAGAAATCTAAAACCTAAAAACATAGATTACTAATACATGAAACTTCTTTCTACCCTGGAGCAACCTTTTGTAGATGCTCTGGGGGTTTATTAAACCACAACAATTCTTGCTAGAAAAGGTCATTGTGAAAAATTCTAGGGAATTAAGACACAAAATGAACTAGTATCATTAATAAAAATATCATCTTTGTGATCCATCGGCCCACAAAATGAAAGCTATATACTACTCTAAACTCTCCATGGCTTTAACAAAAAAAAAAAGGTAACATTCATCAAGTGTTCATTCTCAGCTAAGCAACATGTTTGGTGCTTTACATGAATAATATCATTAATTCTCACAACAAACTATAAACTGGTCTTCCTCAATAAATAAGGAAAAAAACTAAAACTTAGTTAAATTAGGTCCTTTACCTAGGTGTAGTGGTGAACCTCTGGCATTCCATAGCAGGCTCTTTATATCACTGAAGCTCTAAAAGGTTCACTGTCATTGGCTAGGGTCACAAAGATTTAAGTTCAGCAATCTGGCTCAAGGGCCTGTCACTCTATCAATGAGATTACATTATATATAAACTAGTATGTCCTATTTAAAAAGAAATAGAAGTAAACTTAAATAGCCTAGTCCTCGCTGTATTGTAACAGGTTCCCAAGTCAATTTTCTTTAAGAGTATTAAAAAATTTAACAAGGAATATATATGAGGAAAAAACCCTCAAATATTACAAAGAATATAAAGTCAATAGTCCCCTTCACTGGAGGATACCATGTTAACAATTTTCAAGAAATTCTTACAAACAGAAACAATGAAGAGCTTAAAAACAAAACAATCTCATCAATTACAGTTAGAAGCATAATATGCATTCTATTCTAATTCTTGCTTTTTAAAAATTCTGGAATGCTGGGGATGTAGTTCAGTAGTAGAGTTCTTGCTTTGCATGCACAAGGGCCTGGGTTCAATCCCCAGCAACACACACACACACACACACACACACACACACACACTAATAAATAAAAATCCTGGAGTGGAGATTTTCCCGTAACAGCATACAAAGCTCTCACTCAGTACAATTCTTTTAAACAGTTTACACTGGGTGGGTCTGTGAGTGGTTTCCAAGTTTTTGCTAGTATAAAGCAAAATGGCAATGAATACCCTCCCCTTCCATACCTGTCTTTGAAAACATGAACAAGTATGTCTGCATGTTAAATTCCTGGAAATAAAACTGCTTAATCAAACTGACTGTATTTAAATATTTTTACATACACTACCAAATTATCCTCCAAAAAGAGTGCAATAATTAATATTCTTATCACTAGTGAACAAGTACCTATTTCACACCCTTTGATCTACTGTAAATGGCCAGGCCAACAAGCGAAATATGGCTTACCATTATTATATCACATTAAATAAAAGTTATTGGAAATCTACAAGTTTTAACAAATCTGTATGAGAAACTTCACAAAAAAAAGTTCTGAAATATGTGATTTTCAGACAATTATTAAATATCAGGTCATGCCCCCGAGAAATCCTAGCAATTATACACATAACTTTTCACATGAATACTAAAAAGAATTGTGCTTGTACATATATTACTACTGCTGAGTTTCTCTTAGACTTTTAACACTGTTATCCTCTGAGCACCCACTGAAAGATAATTAAGAATAGATAGCTGGCTTTAACTATATTTACCCCCCCCTCAACAAATGCAAAGTTCAAAGAAAACAGAGTTCTGAGGTCAGAGAACATAATGCATATCACTAAATACATAAATTATACACCCAAACTGTATGATCAAAATAGTGTATTTACTAAACAAAACAAATTCTCATATTCTCCTGAAGAAAACAATTCACATGATGATATCATCATGTTCATCTTGGAAATAAAAAAACTTTCAGCCACAAATAACTAAATGTGTTTTTCTATAGAAAGAACAACCTTCACCACATACACTACATTGGACTGATGTAATATTTCACAACTATAAACATGTTTTATTTACATTTCTTCTCTGATCTCTGCGAGCTGGTCTTAAAGCTAGCTTTTCACCTTTCTCAGCTAGTACTCCTCCCTCTTTGACCCTACGGGAATTTGTCACCTTTGCTTTCATTACTTACTCCTTCCTCCTAATCTGTCCCTCACCCTGAGTGAATTAAATCTGTCTGCTTATCTGTTTCCTTCTCTTGGAATATCTCATCCTAGTAATATCTAGCATAAATACTTTTTTTCCAGAGTCTTCACTAATGTTCTCATCTAAAAGTAGTCAGTTGTTTCTTTGAGTTGCTTCAAACATTTAATACCTGTCTTGTATATCGTTGTTTAAAATGTGCCTTAATCTGGCATAATACATGTCATAAGGAAAGGAATTTTGCTTTTTAAGGCTTGTGAGTATTATGGTTTAGATCTAGAATGTTCCAAATTTTCATGTGTTCAGAGGTTAAGTTTTGGAAGGTGACCAAATGAAAGAGCGCTATGAGTTCCTGTGCTGTTGTAAAGCGGGGACTGACTGAATGTGAGTCATTTGGGCATGACCTGGAAGGATGTATTGTCCAGAGCTCCTCCCTTCTTTCTTTGCTTCCTGGCTGCCATGGGTTGAGCAGCTTTCCTCAGTCATCCCCTTTACCATGCCATTTCTGCCTTGGAGGCTGCCAATCATGGACTGAACTCCGAGTCAATACTCAGGTACTGAGTATTTTGTCCCAACAATGGGGAAATAAAACACATAAAATATACTTGTTGAATACATAAAATTCTAAAACAACACTGTAAGTTTAAAGTATTAATTCATTTAACAGATAAGGAAATTGTTTTAGAAAAGTGAAGGAATTGACTTAGAAGCCAGAACAACCAACAGCTGGGTTAGAACTCAAGCAAGCCTTCTGTTCTTTTCACAATAGCTAGTTTGATAATCTAGGTCTAGGTTTTTATTGTGGTATTTCCATTTATTCTACATAATCCGATTGTATTCACTCTAAAAAAAGAACTAGGTTAAAATATGATCATAAATTATATCAATATTAAAGCATAAACTTAGGAGAGATGATATTTACTAATTTTTTATAACTGGTAGAAAGGAGAACTTTAATAAATATAAACAAATCATACTGTTAATAGGTAAAACTCATACTTTTTGAAAGCCTTTATAACTTGGGGCATAATTTCATAACATACAACTGACAGTATGAATATATTTATAAAGAATAATGAGTTCTACAAATTCTTTCTCAAATATCTGCTATATGCATGGACTATGTTAGGAATCTGAGATGCAAAAATGAAGAATACATAGTCTCCACAAAGATAGTGTGACAGTGATACAAACCTTCCTGTTCATGTATTATAATGGTCACTACAAGCTCAAATCAGAAGTCACTGAGCAGAATTTGATTTTTTATTATTAACATTTATCATAAGCATAATTATACAAACTCTTGAGGTATACCAAATTTATTTTATATTTAATTAAAAGTCTTCAGCCAGATGTGGTGGCACATGCCTGTAATTCCAGCAGAACTTAGGAGGCTGAGGCAGGAGGACTCTCATGAGTTTAAGGCCAGGCTGGGTTCCACAGTGAGTTCAAGGCAAGCCTAAACTACATAAAGAGACCCTGTCTCAAACAAACAAAGAAACAAAACAAACAACTGTAGGAACCTGAGATTTTGCATCTGTTGCTTTTTTACTGTTTGTGTGCTTTCTGTGTATCATTTAATTTCATCTTTCTCCTGCTTTGCCATTCAACTTTCCCCAATAGTTTTTGAGCTCCTACTGTATGCCATACAGTGCTCTAGTGCTTGAACAACACTGTTGAATAGGAAACACAAAAGCCCAGCCATCAAGGGATTTCCATTTCAGTGGGAAAATATACATAAATACATAATATAAAGTCATATAATTTTAAGCATTCCGAAGAAAACTAATGCAAGCTAAATGGACAGAAAGATACAGAATAGAGTATTTTAAGATAGGGTGATCAGAGAAGGCCCTACTATAGAGGTAGCATTTTAAAAGAGACCTACATATAGATGCCTTGGGAAATAATAGCCTTTTAGGGCAACAGCAAAGGTTCTTAGATAAGAATGAATTTGATGTGTCCAAAGAATAGTAGTAACACAAATCTGATTAAAAACAGTGAGACTCAGTGAGTATATGTAGGTCAACAGACATAAAACGAGAAATGTCCAAGGAGGCCAGATCTACAGGGCTTTATAGGCTACAGTAAAGCATCTGAATTTTATTGTAAGAGAAGCCATGAATGGGTTTTAAATAGAAAAGTGACATGATGTAACTGATGTAACTTACTCCTTTTTTTTTGAGACAGGGTTTCACTATCCAGTTTAGGCTAGGCTTAAACTCACTTTGTAGCCCAGGCTGGCCCTCCAACTTGTGGCGACCCTCCTGCCTCGGCCTCCCGATTGGTGGAATTATAGGTGTGCCACAATGCCTGGCTAATTTATATTTTTCAAAGTACACATACTGCTGGTTATAAGGAAACAACAGTGGATGCAGGGAAACATGTTCAGAAGGTTACTGTGGTATATTAAACAAGAAATAGTTTCTTAGACAAGCATGTTACTGGATATGTTAAGAATCCATTAGATTTAGAAAATATTTTAAAGACAGAGTAACAGGATTTTCTCATGGATTAATATGGTATTATGAAGGAAAAAAAGCTGAAAGGTTTTAGGGTGAGAAAATGGATAACAGGGAATGTCAAATGCATATTTGGGGTGAAGAAATCAGAGAGGCAGAGCATTTGCTTAGTGTGAACAAAGGCCTACAACTGGCACTACCCAAAACCAAACCAAACCAAAATGAAATAAAAATCACTGCAAAATAACCAAAACTAAAACAAATCAAGGGTTCTTCTATAAAAATGTAAGATATCTATCAGAAATCCAAGTAGCTAATCAGGTATCATTCAGAGGAGAAAGAATATGTTCTTGAGAATCATAAACACAAATATGAACTTTATAGCCATAAACTTGAATAAAACTGCCTAAGCAGGAAATAAATGTAGACAGTGGAGATAGCCTCTTGCTATCATACCATTTCTTGACGTTGAGAATGCAATTGCTACTATCAATCCTCTCTCTCTCTAATTTTTAATGTCTACAGACGCCATTTTAGTGAATGATCCTTGTAACATAAACATTTATCTTCATCTTTATTCAAAGGAACTGAAGTTCTTGCCAAATGAACTCTATAAGTTGAACTAAAAATTAGAAACTTATGGAGAATAAGAGGTCAGTATTTTAAAGAATAACTATATCCAAGGGAAAAATAGACAAAACAAATGATCAGAAAAACCCTACTACATTTATAAGAACAAAAAACAGTCCTGATAAACTTTTAGAAGCTCTGATAGGTACATGCTTGATTCTTTATAGAGGGGCAAAATATGACTTATGCATATTACTAAGAGTAAATTAATTCAAAATTTAAACTACTCACCTGCAAGCACAAGGGTAATATTTAGTACAATGAATATTCCGCAAAATAGACCAACTCTAAAAGTAGTCCATGCTGGTGCAGGCTGTGGACAGAACAGTAGCATTTTGAGTATGGGACAAAATACCACATGTATTTAGAAGTATGAGCCTCAAAGTCCTCCAATAAAAATAGTATTTTATGATCTGAACTTTCATAAATCTGAACCAGAGAATCATGCATTCCATATCATCTTGTAATAACTAAAATAGAAATGACAGCTTATTTCTTCTACAGAAATGTGAGTCATGAAATAAGCAAGATTATAATATTAGGCATCAAATTATATACATACTGAGTTTTGTTATAGGAAAATTTAAGATAAAATTTCATTTTTACAGTGTATAAATCTCTAAAATTTTTGTCAGCATTACCCAATTAGAGTTACATATTTGTTACTACAAATAATTAAAAGATAATGGTAAAAATAAGACCATTTATTTTCCAGTTGTACTTATGCTACTATTCTGGGAAATTTAAAGTGAATTCTTCAAGATATACTAGCCTAGAAAAATATTTTCCTGTATTATTAATTTTACATTTATAAAGTGATCTTAAACATTACTATTTTCTAAAATAAATAATGGGAAATACCTTAGATTTTACATGGAAAGAGATGAGAAACATGGAAAGAGACAGTCTTATGAACTTCTTAGTGCTGTTACAGGTAGTATCTTAGGAAAAACTTAAGGCTACCTCCTAAAAGAAGCACTGAAGCTCTAACTTATTATTTATCAGTAAAAGATATCTGTACTGCTAAAGAAGGAAAGCATCCAGAAGGAAGATAGTCTTTTGTCTTTTCAAAAAAAGGATTACCTTAGTTTCAAAAATTGTGCAGTTTACCATACACAAAAGAATGTGTATGATGTATTTAGTTCATCAGAAATAACTAATGAAGTGAACTTAGTATCCACCTTTAGAAGCACTAACTCTAAAATCTCTACCCCTACATGATGGTGCATTCAGAAAAACATGGTATGAAATAAAAATAAAATTTCAATTATTTTAGCATATGGAAGCCAATGTTCCATCATTATTTGTTGACCACACTTCTTTTCCATTGACTTACTTCATATCTATATTGAAAATTAGTTGTCTACATACAAGCTAATTTACTTTTAGATTCTTTATTTGTTCCACTGAAGTATATTCTTATTGTGATACTGATAGCACACTGTCATGATTTTTGTAGCTTTAATAATAAGTTCTGATACTGGATAACGTTAGTTTTTAAATTTTGTTGTCCCAAAGTTGTCTTGGCTATTCTAGGTCCCTTGCGTTCCATGTAAATTTTAAAGGTAGCCTATACTTTTCAATGTAAAGGTGTGTTTCACATCTTTTTTCAGAGTTATTCCTAAACATTTAATAATTTGATATTATAGACAATAGTACTTGAAAATTTTTTGATGTCTAATTATTTTTGCTGATGCACAGATATACAATTAACTTTTGTACATAGACACTGTATCCTACGATTCTGCCAAATTCACTTATTGGTTCTAATAGCTATTCTATAGATTCACTGTATTTTCTACATGGATCATCAAGGTAATGGCAATAAAAAAACAAAAACAGCCCATTAAACCTTACCAGTTTTGCTTTTCCTTTCTGAGTACTTTTTATTTCCTTTTCTTGCCTTATCATCTGACTATTATCACCCTGTCCAATGCTGAATAAAAGCAGAGTGAATATGCTTTTATATTCCTAGTCAGAAAACCCCCACTACATTCAGGATTTACCATTAACTATGATATTAATTGCAGGTGTTTTCATAGATACAATTTATTAGAATGTGTAAGTTCTTTCTTGTGTTAAATTCAATTCCAGTGAGATCACAGAAAATATTCTGTATGACTTAAAATCTTTTTAAATTTATTAAGACTTGTTTTATGACACAAATATACACTTAAATGATTTTTTGGAGGTGTACCTACTATGTAGATATAATTTAATACATACACCTTTGGTATAATAGCAGTATTCTGTACAAAGCTATGTAGTACACCAACACTTTATAATTCATTAGCTTTGGCTGAAATTTTTTTAAGGTAGCATAGCCAACAACCAACCAGACTGCTCTGCTTAAGTAAGTATACAAATCAATGGAAACAAATACTAACCTGAGCAGCTCCCAAAGGGGGGACACGTAAACGCTTCATAGCCTTTTGTCTGTCACCATCTTCAAGTTCATTGGTTACTACAGCCTACAAAGACAAGTTATCAAATTTTGGTATGTTATTCTAAACTTAAATGATATGTAAATAATTCTGTATTATTTTATATATATGTATATTATATATAATGTATCATATGTATTATATCCTTTTTTTTTGGCAGTACCAGGGATCGAACTCAGGACCTTGTGCTTGTCAGGCAAGCGCTTATTCCACTGAGCTATATCCCCAGCCTCATATGTATTATATCCTGATAACCTCTTGGTGAACATATACCAATACAGCAAAAGAAAAAAATCATGGATAAGAGTAGATGTATTCAAAGCTAGCAACTATTTACAAAACAGGAATAGAAATGCAGAATTATTTCTGTAAAATAAGATGTTATTAAAAATATATGTTAAAATATATAAATAAGACATGTTATTAAAAATATTATAAATGAGTAGGGCTACTGTACCTCAGTTTCAGAGATGAGCTGGTTGATCTTCTTGCATATATAAAATGGGGCCACTTCTACATGAGCAACTCGCCAATCTGCTCCACGAGATGTTTCAAGGATCTTGTCATGCTTTTTAAGGATTTTTCGAAACCCTGTAAAATTCAGATTCTATGGAAAGAAATGTGAAATTCAACTATCATCTTTACCATCTTCAAAGAAAATGAAAAATAATGACCACTAAACACTGACAGAGCTGACTGGACAAAGACTGGTACCTAGGGAAATGGCAATGCTTTCATAAAAGGATTAACTGTCAAGAGGACAAGACTTTTCTATCTTATTTCACTTATACTTTTCTATTTTCTTTCAATACTATGGTAATAACACAAAGAGACCCTGAATTACAAATTCTATTATTTCTCTCCCCAAAAATGTAAAGTCCTAAGGCAAAACACTTTTTTTTTCATTTTTCTATGTATTACTGTCTTAAAAATAGCTTTTGTATTATTTTGCTCCTTTGGCTAAAAGAATGTTTTACGAAAACATTTTGATTTCCCTTCCACCAGGCAAACTTGTAAACACCTGCAATGAAGATCACCTAGTTCTTTTAACTTTCATTTTTCTTTCATCTCAGTTTGGGGCAGGGGTGTAAGGAAGTCAGTAGAAAGAAGTAATCATGCATACAGGATTAACTAATAATGGATAGAAGCTCCTTCTTTTCCTCACTTTCTTCAATATTAAAATACTACATTTTTCTACATTCTTAAATTCTGTTGTTGTTTGCCTATCACTTGAAAAGGTAGAAAATTGCTGCTTTGTAAGGCTTGATCTGTAAATCAGAGATCTCCCAAACTTGCTCATCATACAGGTCCATTATTGATTTTTTTTTCATACCAGGAATCAAACTCTGGACCTTGCGCTTGCCAGGCAGGCGCTTGTAACCACTGAGCTATATTCTCGGCTATTTAGCTCCATTAGTAAAACACTGAGCATTTACTGAAATAAGCTTTGCTTGCTTATTTGTTTACAAATTTTTTCTCACACTTTAATGTACAATCTTAAGTGAATAGAGCAGAACTTTTTTTTTTTCAGTAAGAGCAGAACTTTTATAATTAGCGATTACTTCTGTTTCCCAAGGAGCTTTTATAGCGGTTTTTATCATCACCCAAAACAAAAGGTCCTCAAAGTTAACAGAATTGTACCAAGGGTATTGCATTGTAACATAAAAGCATATTAGCAAATTATAAAATGTAAATGTTTTTATAGTATTACAGAAATGCACAACAAATCTTTTTCAGAATTATCATGAAATTTAAAAATAAAAATTAAATTACAAAGTTATGGATAACGCTGGTATAATAGTGCACACCTATAATCTCAGCACTGTAATAGGCTCAGTCAAGAGGATTACAAATTTGAGCCTGCCTGGGAAACTTAGCAAGACCCTGTCTCAAAATAAAAAATAAAAAACAAAAAATAAATGTAGTTCAGTACAAAGGCCTTGGGTTCAATCCTCAGTACCAAAGGGAGGAAGAAGCTACAAATAAAATTTCAAAGAAAAAGGATTTATCATCACATATACCTTATATCCTTCCTTTTCTACTAAATCGTTTTTCACCTGGGTTCTTTGATGACATATTGAATCACTAAAGAAAGTAGAATTATGAAAGGGAAGTAAGTACATGCATTAAAAATTTTTTTTTGTATTAACAATTTAGACTGATACAGATATGGGACTTTAATTACTTTTGATTTTAAAATTCTAACAGGACTGGGTAATACTTTTTGTTGCATGATTTTTGTTGTATCATCTGATGGTGTCCTAACCACACAGAATAAAAATTGCAAGGATAAAACAGAAAGCAAACAGTAACCAGATCTTTCTGAAGAGCAGAAGTCCCTATTTAAATATTCATTATTGAACAAATTATCAGCTTGTCCTTCCTCTTTCCTGTCCTTCCCTCCCTCACTCCCTCTCCTCCTTTCCCCGCACCCCTCCTTCTTTCCTTCCCTTTTACTACTGGAGATAGAATCCAGTGCTACATCCCCCAGAACTTTTCATTATGAGACTGGGTCTCACTTGTTGCCCAGGCTGGACTCAAACTTGTGATCCTCCTGCCTCAGCTTCACAGAGTGCTGAGATTACAGCCATGCATTACTATATCTGGATAATTTTTTTAAATTAAATTCTTTATAGAATTTAATCATGTAAACAGACTTATAAAGAATTACAAATGAAAGAATGCTCCATATTTCCATAATTCAGTATACATGGCAGTTCACTATTTTCACATCAGGTTTTTAAAATATTGAGTGATATAATAGCCTAGATTTTAGTTTCAACATATACCTGGTATGACCTAATTTCTCTCTTCAGAATTTTTTTTTTTAATATGGCTATACTGCAGTCTGGGGACAATTAAATTGAAAAGATTCTTTTAGTTGCAAGCTGAAAAGTCAAGATCTTTTATTTTATTGGTATTAGCTGCAGAAATGTTAATTGTCCAATTGCTGTTCTTTTATTTTATTAATGTCTATAGCAGGAACATTAACTGTTCAATTGCTTTTGTAGAAATTTTGCTAGTGGTTAAAAGGGATATAAAAGCTCTTACATATCCAACAATAGGGTAGCATATGTTATTATTTTTTACTTACCACTCCCAGAGTTGCCTTTAAAAACAGGAAGCAAACTGTTAGTCTTAGAGTCAAGGGATACCCTTAAATGTTATACAATCGTTTTAGAAAACTAATCTTCAAAATTAAAATTTTGTTAACTGTTTTACTACTTCTAATACATGGGTTTTAGTCAATAAGGACATCAAAAAGCTCAAGAATAAAGACAGCTAATGACTTTCCCTTTGACTACTTAGTATAGCTCAAGGTAATTCTATTTATTAGAATTTCTCATTTACTTAAAAGTACCATTTTCCAGGGTAAGAATCTAAGTACCTGATAGTTTTGCAGCAGGATAAGACTGAGGTAGAACTCGCTGAAGGCCAGTTTAAGGTCTTTTATATTTCTGTGTTGGACACGTTCCTCATGGGACAGGTGGAAGACTGGCTTTCTGCGTTGTCGCAGTGTAGTAACACCAGTGCTTTCTTTCTGTGCATCCAGTGATGACTGAAGCTCATTCTGAAGCGTAGCAAACCTGCGTTGAGCCTCTGCAAGCTTCTCTGTAAGAAATAAAACACAACTGTTGAATCAGTAAAGTTAAAGGTAAAAGAACTCTGACTTTTTGAGTTTTTACTAATTAACCTAATTTGCTTCTCTAGATTTTCTAGGAGCAAAATATTATATGTAATGTTTAGAATTAGATAGGAAAACTATTTTGGTTAACATCTCCCTTTGCTTCTATCTCATACTTGCTTCCCTACAAAATTGTTATTGTACTTTTTTTAATAGGTCAAGAAATAGAATATAAAGAGTGGAAATATGAAATGGTACAGTCACTCTGAAATTTGGAAAACAGTTTGGGAGTTCTCAGAAGGTTAAACAGAGTTACCATGATTCAACAAATCCACATCTAGGTATATTCTAAGAGATACATATTCAAAAGGTGGAAATAACCAAAATGTCCACCAACCGATGAATGGATAAAATGTAATGTGTGCACGCACACACAGGAGCCTTGTAAAAGGAGGCATACTAATTAATGCTACATCATGAATGAACCTTAACAATATGTAAAGGAAAATAAGTCAGATGTAATATACCCCCTACTGTATATTTCCATTTATATGAAATGTCCATAATGGGGACATCCATAGATAGAAAGTAAATCAGACCTTTCCAGTGGCTTATGAGAAATGGAATGGGGAGTGTCGTCTGCTAATGAGTATGGGGTATCTGGGGGAAATGATGAAAATAATTTGGAATTACAAAGTGAGGATGGTTGTAAAAACTTATAAATAGATATTAAACCTCTAAATTGCATACTTTAAAAGAGTGAATTTTACGGTATGTAAAAATGTTATTTTCAAAAAGCTACCAAGAAATGTTTATATTTCTAGTCATAGTTTAGTGCAGAAAAAGGATTAGAATTTGGCCTTTAGGTTTTTAAGATGTTGTATTTCCCACTAAACCTCATTATTCTTCCAATGTAAGTGTTTTAGGAGATTAAAACTTGCAAATTAAGTGTTCAAAAACTAGGTGTTATCTAGAGATTATATGTGTGTGTGTGTGTGTGAGAGAGAGAGAGAGAGAGAGAGAGAGAGAGAGAGAGAGAGAGAGAGAGATACATATCAGTATATAGCTGTCCTTCAGTACTCAAAAGGAAAAGAGTTCCATGACCCAAAACCGCAGGTATTCAAGACCCTTACATATGTCTATAACCTATATGCATCCTTCCATATACTTTAAATCAACTCCAGAATACATATAATATCTAATATAATGTAAATAGTTGTTATACCATATTAAGAAATGTCAACAAGAGAAGTCTGCACTTGTTCAGTACACATGCATTTTTTCCGTGTGTATGTGTTGCTGGAAATTGAACCCAGAGCCTCACACATGCTAGGCAAGTGCTCTATCACTGAGCTACACTCTCAGTTTTCTCAAATATTTCTGATCTGCAAATGATTAAATTCACAGATGCAAGAATTATTGGGATAGAAGGTAAACTACATTTAAAAATAATAACTTTTCTTTCTTTTGGGTCTGCAACAGAACATTTCATCTAGGCATATCTGGGTTCATATTCTTGCCTCTTTAACTAGTATGATTTAGTTTTTTGGGTTTTTTTGTACTAGAAATCGAATTCAGGACCTTGTGCTTGCCAAGCAGGCACTTGTGCTGCTGAGCTGTATCCCTGGCCCTGACTTAGTTATTTTTCTTTATGCTTCATAGCTAGTTAAGTATTATTCTTTATTTTTCATAGCTGAAATGTAGATAATATCAACTCTCTTATCGTATCGTTGAAAAGATGAAATGAAATACAAAATAATGTTAAGATGGGCAATAAAAGGCTGACCATGGGGCTTACTGTGTCGTCTGAGATTGCTGGAGAAGGTATTTTTATGTAATACACTGGACTGGCAACCCCAGTAGGGAAATGTAAAGACCAAGAGGAATTTTAATCTAATGTGAAATCTTGATCTCTTAAAATGCCAAGGGACACAGCCCTTAGTAAACAAAGAAAATAATTATAATAAAGCATTATTTATGACTCATTTTTTTCTCAAAGTTCTCCCCTTCCTTGCTCTGTATACTTTTATACTATCTTCTTCCCTTAATCTTATACTAGGTCACAAGTAAAATATTTATACTGATCCTGACTCAGAGGTAAGAAATACTGCAGTAGGAAATGTTAAGTGTGTTAATAATGTTTCCATTATTAAAATAAAATTGCAATTTTAAATCAGAGACTTGAAAGACAAATAGATGGTAACACCTAACATCACATCACCATTTCACGTAGCCTGGAAAATAACTGTGGGTTATTGTAAACTTAACCAGGTATTCTCTCTGCTGGCAGCTGCTACTCTGGATGTGATAACTTCACAGGAGCTAATCAACACAGCCTATAATGCCTGGTATGCAACCATACATCTGATAATGCTGGTACTGAACTATACACCCAACATTGCAGCTATTCATCAGGCAGACCCAGCACTGACCTGACCTGATATGTCACCCACTGGGACTGGCCACACACCTACAAGCAGGTTGAGTGCACTGGATACCTTTTATCATGCAAGGACAGAGACTGCCCTTTGGAGAGAATCTTTTTTTTTTTTTTAATATGGATGTGCTTTCCCTGTCCGTAATACTTCTACTAGCACTACCATGTCCTGAAATGCTTTATTCATTATTATGGTATTCCACATAGCCTTGTTTCTCATTAAGGAACTTGTTACTTAGCAAAGGCAAAAAATCAACAGGCTCATACTCATGAAATAAAAGAACCTTATCACCTACACAAAAATAGATGGCCTAATAAGGTTTAGTAAAGATGAGCTGGGACACAAAAGTCTAAAAAAGACAGATTTTATCTGTTATGGTTTATACATTGTGTCAACTTGGGGAGTCCAGAGGTTTGGCTGAGTGACTCAGCAGGTGCTTGCTTTGTACACATTCTGAGCCTGTGGAAGAGGAGCACATAGAAACTGTAAGAGCTACATGCCCCCTGGGTGGGGGTAGGCTGTTTACAAGGGAGAAAAGGAGGCTGCTTGTAGCCATTTCTCCCTTTTGCTCTTGTGGTTTTTGCTGTATGCTGCTGCCATGAACATTTGCCCTCTGCTATGTGCCACTCTGCCTCCAAACCAGCCAAGTATGGACTGAAACCTCCACAAACTGTAAGCTAAATAAACCTTTCCTTCCTTCATTTTCGGTGTTTGGTATTTTGTCTCAGCAACGAGAGAAAAGTAACCAAGATATTATCTTACAGCATATAATTATGAAACCATTATATAGTGTTGTCTCTATGATAACAAAAATATAAAGCCTAAGAATCAAGGGTAGAAGTGGTTCCTCTTTCTAAATCTCATAATCACTCATACAATGCTGGTTTTCCAACCCATAATGTGAATTCTGCCTATTTATAAGTTCTTAAAGGGAGAAATACTTCTATTAGAGGAATATAACTGTTCTCTGAATTGGAAGACAAGACCGCTACCTGGCCATTTGGGGCCCCTTATTCCACAGAACCAGAAAGCAAAGGAAGAATTTAATGGTTAAAATAAATACACAGTCACAAAGGTAAATAACCAAAAGTGTTGCCAACAAATTTTGGATACAGATTTTTAATGAATTCCAAAAAATACAATATTTTACTATGAGTTTTGTGTTATATGGCTTCGCTCAACACAAAGTATTGTAGGTGTTTTTCCTCAGGACACTTAAGGCAGGCTAGGCTAAGCCATAGTGTTTGGTCAGTTAGGTGTATTAAATAAATCTATTTTAAATTTATGATATTTTCAGTTCACAATGAGTTACTGAAAAGTAACTTTGTCATAGGTTGAGAAACTCAACCACAGGCAACAGACTTAAATTAATGTTTGCTGAATAAATGAGTAAAAAAGTTCTCTCTAGTAATCCACATTCCCATATAAAAATGGAGGAGAAATCAGAATTTCAGGTATATTTTTCTACTTTGTTTAAATTAGTGATTCCTTTACTTAAGGAAAGAACTATCTAGAAGAACATATAAAACTTCTTGAAGAGAGGTAGGAAAGTAGCATTTGTAGTTTGAAAGAATCATATTTATCATTACAACAATTATATTATAAACTTGTAAAGTCTTAAAAGGCCAAGAAACATGGCTCTTGACCAAGTGTCCAAATCTATTTTGCAATGAATCCTCAATTTTCTAGAGCCAGATTACCAAACAGCTCCTATACATGCAACTGCATAGACCTGGGAAAAAACTATATATGTATATAGAAATATACTTGGACCTATGAATGAAGATCTATAAATATTTTATAATACATTTCAATTTCTAATGCTAGTAAATCAAGTGACCATGAATAAGAAAACATTACTTTTTTAATAACACACTTTAATGTCACAAACTCCATACAACATATTTGACAAAAATTTCCAATAACAATTCAAGAACTTTCAAAGCACCTATGTGTTCCTCAAAAGGCTAAACTCTTGTTCAGATCATTTTCCCATCTATTGCTTACTTTCAGAAAAAAAGTTATTTCACAATTACAAACTATTTGCAGAACAGCAAAGCTATTAATTATATTATTATATAATTGAAGAATTCTTTAGAAGATAGTGTCTGAAAATATTTTTATTGTTTATCTACCTGTCTTTTTATTATTACCATCTGGCAGATTCAATTTGTGGACCTCACTGTTATTTGAAGTATAAAGTTAAAAGACTTTTGATCCATCACAGATGATCCAAGATAGTTAATCTCATTACATTATATGCAATTTTTAAACTGCTTTATCTGAAATTCTTACCACTAAAAACTGTACATCTCAAATGCTGAATAGCCCTAGGGAACTTCTAGGTCACATATTCATGTTCCTACCACAAAGAAATCCCTCCTTTTCAAAATTCCTCTCTTCTTCCATGGTCTTCAAATACTAAAGGATTTTCTCTATAAAGTTAAATATGTGCCTATTTCATATTAGCCAAAAGCATATAACAAAAAAATAAAAAACAATAAAATAACATATCTGGTTATCTGAACGCTGAAAACAACTTCTGATTCCTAACAATTGGAATCTTAGAGGGATGGGAATCAATTTGCTCATTTTACAAGCAAGTACATGGAGACCTAAAAAGATTAAACAGTAAACACCTAAAAACCCAAAAGATTTAAAATGTAACTATCAGATAACAATTGGTATTTTCATTCTGCTTGCTTTGTTTGGCTGTTTTTGGTGTGATGAGATATAGACAATAAAACAATTCGTTTTGGTCATTTAAAAATTTCAGTCAAGAATGTATGTAATTTAGCTGGGCATGGTAGCGTATGCCTGTACTCCCGGCACTGGGGAGGCTGAGGAAGGAGAACTGCTGTGGGTTCAAGGCCAGCCTGGGCAGAAAAGGGAGTTCAAGGCCAGCCTAAACAGCACAGTGAGACCCTGTCTCAAAAAGACAAAAAAAAGAAGAATGTATAAAACTTTATAAATGACTCTTATTACCTGACTTAAATAATTTTTAAGATGTAAATAGGGGGAAGTTTAATAAGCTTAACTCACTCCTATATTATTTAGTTTTTTATTCCTAGCACCCAAGGATCACAGTCTACAAGACAATATGCTATGGAAAAGGTAGCTAAATAAGGTGAGAAATGATAACTATTTAGAGCAAGTGCCAAATTCTGTTTCTGTCAATCATGTCTTCCTATTACCCATAACTTCCTGACCTGGCAAAAAGTCAGTTTGCAGTCTATCAATTTGTACTCTAGGTGACTTCAAGACATGCCCTAGTCTTGCGTTAGACAAGGATTAAATCAGTACCCAAATTTTTTTTAAAATTTTATTTTAAAGACAAAAGAATGGAGACATATGAACCAGAAAAGCCATAAACAATACAGAAAATACGAAGTTATACAGAATATAGTAGGGAATTAGCACTGGATGTTGTATTACATAGTTATCTTCACATTAGTTAACACAAAAACATTAAAGGAAATACCAAACTATAGAGAAGATAGTAGGGAATTTGCACTGGATGCTGTATAATATAAAGTTATCTTCACTTCTGTTAATACAAAAATGACTGAGGAAATACAGAATTATAGAGAACATAGAAGGGAATTAGTTCTGGATGCTGTCCTACATAATGTTACCTTCATCTTTGTTGCTCAGTTACACAGGTGATGGCCCTTTTGATCAGTTCGTTTTTTCTCCTCCCTCATCTCCGTTGCCCTACCACTCAATCAGTCATCTTCCCTGTGACAATAACTGTATTCCTGGGTTTATCTATATCCTTGGACTATCGCCTTGGGAAGAGATATAGCTGCCTCAGACTATACTATAACATACACGGGTATATACAAACTGCCATGGTTGGAGGTGGGAAAGCACATATGCTCACAGCGGACTGCCCGGCTCGACCCTGTCATCATGCTATGGGTGGGGGCGGGTCCAGTCCATGAGGTGCCCTGAGCGGGGCCCTCAGCGGAGCAGCCACCAGGCCCACTGCGGAGCAGCAGAGGAGCAGCCACGGGGCCCACAGCAGAGCAGCC
>PVLD010007562.1:0-90498 GCA_004027595.1 Dinomys branickii
TCCCTACTATCTTATCTATAATTTGGTATTTCCTTTAATGTTTTTGTGTTAACTAATGTGAAGATAACTATGTAATACAACATCCAGTTCTAATTCCCTACTATATTCTGTATAACTTTGTATTTTCTGTATTGTTTATGGCTTTTCTGGTTCTTATGTCTCCATTCTTTTGTCTTTAAAATAAAATTTAAAAAAAAAAGAAAAAAAACTATTTCAATAATTTTTTTCTTTCTGAAAAGCACACACAAAAAATAACTAAAATGAGTCTAATTTATCTGTAGACTCTTACAAATAAAGAAGCAAGGAAACATATTTTATCTCTTTTATAATTTCTTCTAATAACAGTCTGAAAAATGCCATGCATAAGCCTGGCAGAATGGTATATTTCCTCTTCCCAGCTGTGTGACGTTTCCTGGTTATATCTTTTCATATAACTAAAGAATGTATTTTTAATTCATCTATTCATTATAAAACAGATATAATTGACTTCTGGGAATGTTTAAAGAGCATTTTTGAGACTATATTGACAATATAGTCAAAACTCCTGTATTTTAACTGTCTTTGGTTTTTGAATATGGAGGAAAGTTTGTATTCTGACCTAGATCACATTGCTGATGTTACCCGTCATTCGGTAATAGAATTTTTTTCTATTTCCTGATCTCTCTCTTTAGCTTTGAATTACTTTCTGTGGCTGCCAGAGGGCAGAGCGCTGCTTTGCAGAAGTGGGGAAGGAGTGACTGGGTTTACTTGTTACCTCCTCTCTGATGCCCTGCGGCTGCCGCTGCCCAGACTCTGTCACCGTGTGTTTATCTGTGCAGCCTGACTGCCCACCCTGATTAACTGTGAGCTCCATGAGACCAGCATGCTCCCTGTTTGGTCTGTCTTTATAGCCTCAGTGACCAGCACCTGGAACTTTGTAAATATGTGTTGAATAAATGGTTTGTGACAAGGTAGTGCTGCATGAGACTGATGGAGTGTAAGGCACCTGTAAGAGCTAGAAGCCTGGATTGTTCTTGCGTTCCACCCTTCACAGTATCCAGTCTGTTCAAAACGCTCCCAGGCACGTTATTCCCGTTGAAACTGGGCACGTCAGCAGGCTGTTCATGAGTGAAGACCTGTGTCTAGGAAGTGAAAATCAGTTAGTCATTCACACCTCAGTACCCACCGCTTTGATAAAATCTAGAGTAGCTAGTTAACCTGCTGAGTGTCCCTTTTCCTTGGAAAAACAGTGAGAATCTGAGAAAAGAACCCAGGGGTCCTGCTTTCACCTTGTCCATCCCAGTTTTTCTTGGAATGGCCCTGTGGGCACCTCTCTCACAGTCCGCATTTGATCCACCAGAAAACTGCCGGGACTTACACTGTCCAAGTGCTGGTTGGAGCCACTACCTTCTTCACTCCCCTCTGAACACACTGGCCAGAGTGAGGTATTTAACACCTAAAACAGATCGTGTCAATTCTCTCTCAAAAACTTTCATTAGTGCCCATGTAAGAGAAAAGACCAAAGTCCCTACAAGTGCTTGTGCCTTCCTCTGTCTGTCTCCTACTGCTCTTGACCTCAGATAATTCACTGTGGCCACACAGGTATTCCTGACTTCCCTGAAGCCACAAAGCTCACTCCTGCCTCAAGGCCTTTGCATGTGCAAGGTTTTCTTCTTCCAGACCTACTTTCCTTTATAATACTTTTCTCTTACTTTCTTCCAGTTCTTGCTTGGATCCTCATGAACTAGAGATCCTGTCTGCTTTATTTTCTTGCTATCTTCTAACCACCTATAGAGTGCCTGGCACAGTTTAGTTGCTCAGTAAACATTGCTGAATAAATGGATTCACAGGGGTCAAGTCCAAATGCTCCTATTGATTCTGTAGCAGCCTTAGTGGGAAGATTTTTGTAGCCCCTGTGGTCAGTGTTCTCAAGATTAGAAACAAGATGCTGCCTTTGTGAACTTTATCCTTCCCTTCAGGTCAGAGGAGCCCTGCATCTGTTGGCCAATTTCAGTTACAGTTTTATCCACGAGGGACAAGGAGCCACGCTGAAGAAGTCCATGGGTCTTTGTGGTGCTACCCTTTGTGGTTCTGTGGGGTGGGGTAGTCACAGCAGGAGAGAGGGCAGCAGCAGGGGGCTGAAAATTTACCCCAGGAACCTAAGGGAGATGTCAGGCTTTCCACCAAGCAATAAGCAGCAGTGTGAAACAGCGAACTTACAGCTGGGAGTTAAGGTAGAAAGAGCAGTTTTTGGCTGGTACAGGAACTTTCAGGGAATGGGAGAACATTTAGTCAGCAACAGAAAAATAGTCCTTGCACGCGTGGGCATGTGTGTTGGTTTAAAATATCAGGAGGGACAATTTACCTCTCCCTGCTTAAGGAACAAACGGGGCCTGAGAACAAAATTGACATAAAAAGATTAACAGGAGAAAAGAATTTGACTTTAACACATTGTCTGTGGCTTGAGACCTCTCACAAAGAAATGAAGACTCAAATGGCAGAACCTACAGGTTTTTGCATGGACCAGGAGGCAGTTGAGGAAAAATAGATTCTGCAGGGAGGACAGAGTGAGATAAGAACTACTCTTGCAGGGTCTGTTTATTCAGAATGTTTCACTTCTCCTGGGACACAAAGGGCGTCTTTCACATCGCTCTGGAAGCAAAGCGAAGGTTATGAGAATGCCCTACTTGAATCTGCTGTGTTTCAGTTGCCTTTAGCTCAAAGTAATCTTTATGTCAAAGTGGCATATTTGGGGGTGACATTTTCATGCCACTCTTCCACAGCGTGACTCAAGGGCTGAGTCAGAAAAGTGCATGGCATTTTCAGGTTTAGAGACCAAGCCTGTCAGGAAACCCTACACACAGCTTAGGAAAGAGGATCCCTCTTTTACTTTTGCTGGGTCTCTCAAGGAGCCCACTAAATTGTAAAGAATGCAAAATTCTCCTACAGCTCTCTCAGGAGCTCAGGAGGCATCCACTGGAATCGCTGTGCTTTCTAGTCCCCAAAGAGATGTGGAGAACACTAAGATTCAGTCCTGGGCAATTTCTGACTCTTTCAAAGTGTATACTCTCTAATTCTCAAAATAGCTTGACTTGGAATCTTCACAAGTGAAAGCAATTTCCAACCAAACATTCCAGGTAAAAATGAGTTAGATGGGATAATTTCTGAGCAAGAATGCTAAATCGGTAATGGAAGAATTCACACCAGACTCAAACTGACATCATGGCCGTTCTCTACAGAGTTGCACACGGAAAGCATTTAACAGAGCCCACCATGCCACAGCACGTTGTGAAGAAATGTTCCCTTCGGGAGACTCATGCTCATATCTTATCATTGCTTAAGATAGGAAGCAGAGCAGTAAAGGAACATTTGGGAAGAATACAACGCTATTTAAACTACTGCACCTATACGTACCTATAACTAGCCAGTTAATGAACAGCAACACGTTGAGTTCTGTCTGATGTGGTTTGTGTCTGAATGTTCCTGCAATGCCTCATGTGGTCATAGGATTTTTTCAGAAGTGGCTATATCTAAAGTGTGTGACTGATGCACAGTGCAATGCTGGGATTAAGATTGGGTGACTGCTGGATCCGTCCCCTGATTCGATTAGCACCACCCTTATCCCGGTAGACTGGATACGATGTAAGAGACAGAAAGAGCCTTGTCTCCCTCCCTGCTGTTGCTCTTGCTGTCTTCTACCACCATGAGCTGTTGCTCCTCTGCCATGTGCCACCCTGCCTTGGAGCCAGCTGATTGTGGACTGAAACCTCCACATACTGTGTCTTAGTTAGTTTACGCTTGTTGCTGAGACAAAATACCCAACACCCAAAATGAAGGAAGGAAAGGTTTATGTAGCTTATAGTTTGTGGAGGTTTTAGTCCATACTCGGCTGGTTCTGAGGCAGAGTGGCACATGGCAGAGGGCAAACTGTTCAGGGCAGCAGAGCACAGCAAAAATAATCCGAGCAAAAGGGAGGAATGGCGGGGAGCAGCCTCTTCTCTTCCCTTACATTGTAAACAGCCTACCCCCACCCAGGGGGTGTGTAGCTCTCACACAGTCTCCATGCCCTCCTCTTCCACAGGCTCAGGATGTATACAAAGTAAGCAACCTGCCTTCCTGCTGAATCACATAGTTAACCTTTTAAACTTCCCAAATTAACACAATAAACAACATCCCAGAAGGGTAAGGGCATGTCCTTTTTACCCCAAGATTTACAACTGCTGAGTTACTTAGCCAAACCTCTAGACTCCCCAAGTTGACACAATGTATCAACCATAACAGTGAGCTAAATATTTCTTCCTTTAACTTTGAGTGTTGGGTATTTTGTCTCAGCAAAGAGAGAAAAGTAACTAAGACAATAGAGGAGCATGACTCTGAGAACCCATGAAAGCTGGACATTAAATTGTGTAAGAAACGTGGGAGAGGAGGTAAAATGACCAGTGGCAGGGAAGAAAGTATAAACTTACACCATCCCATGACACCGCCCATCTTGGGTCTTACTGGTACAGGGCAGGGACTAAGTCATCAGGTTTTTGCAGCTGATCCCAGTTAACTTTTCACAACTTCCTGGGGCACCATGTTTGATGATACAAGTGATTTCTGGGTCCAAAAAGTAGATATTCCACAGTATCTAGGAAGAAGGGGAGGAAGAGGTCAATGGCCTTGACAAGCTTGATTAGCAGGATGTGGTGGAGTTTTTCTATCTCAAAAGAATCTGAAGCCCAATTTTCAAAGCATGTATGTACAAATATTGAATGTGATCAACTTATCTTTCATGTTGGAGAACTTGCTGCTCATTGGACATGACATCCTAAAACCCCAGCAAAAAAGATACTATGATTGCTTTTCTCCCTTGAGTTGAAAGCTCAGGAATGTACAAAACCTCATAAAAATATACTGGCTATGGGGGACAGTGTCTGTGTATACAGCTGACAGAATGGAGGGATTATTCTTGTTAGTGTACAAGGACAATCCCATTCTCTGTTAGCTGCTGCTATGAGTGCGCAGCCTAGGAGCTATGACACTCACTGGGCAACCAAAGTCAGAGCCCTCAGCGTCAGCAGCCTGTGTACTGATTCTCCTGCAAATCCAGTCTCTGAAGATTCCTGTATTGAACTGTCTTCCAGTTTTCGCACTCTAATCTGGAAGTTTCTATTCGGCCACCGCTCTCTGTTCATTTGCGTCTTGCCTACCTCACCCTCCAGGGTCCTCAATCGTCCTCGAGGTACCCTGTGTCATGGACAGGCAAGTTAGATAGACGACAGCAGGCAGTTAGGGAAGGTCTGGGCCCGAGATAGAGTCAGGATGGCCAGGCCTTGGTCACATAAGTAGGAGCCTGAGGTCAAGAGTGAACAAGAACGAGGCGGACAATTAAGTCCAAAATGTACCAAGCAAAGGAACAAGCAGCGTGTGGATTCCCACTCTGACAACTTCTGCTCCTCTCTGGAAAATGTTTTTTCCTTCTCACTTTGTTTTTTGTTTGTTTGTTTGTTTGTTTGTTTTGGAATTAGGAATTGAACTCATGACGTTGCGCTTGCCAGGCAGGGGCTGTGCAGCTGAGCTATATCCCCAGCCCTTCCTTCCCTCTTCGTTCTCTACATGAACCACTCAGGATAGAGGCCAAGACACACACTTGCTCCTGCTGCTCCCCCTCAGAGGCCCATTTCCAGTTTAGGTAAGTGTGTTTTAGGACAAGTTGGCCTTTGTCTGACTCCCAGTGAACTGAGGCCTGTTCATTTGGGGGTATAAAAGTTCCTAGACAAGTAATTCCTGTAGCTGCCCAGTTTCAGCCCCTGCCTGACTATTGGGGTCTAGTTCTTCCTTCTTAATAAGCATTCCTCCCGTCTACCTCCTCTGTCCACGAATTCCTTCCTCAATTTTTCTAGCCACTGACCCAGCTTATGCCATTACTCCTGCATGTGCCACTTCTCCTTGCTTCCTACACCTCTCCACCACCAGCATATCCTGTCCAGTCTCCTCCTTGCCAGTGCCCTTTTTGAACCACATAATGAAAACAAACAAACAACCTCCCAGCAACAAAATAAACCATAAACTAACCATGTGATACCGGTGAGTGCATCACTGTAAGGGATTAGTAGCAACTAAAGGTGTTGTCTCTGTCCGAACAGGTGAATCTGGAATTAGACAATGCTCTTCTCAAAGTCAGTTGAAGAAAAGAGGGGAATTTGGGCTGGGGTCATGCTCACTTGGCTTCTGATAACACATTAAACCAGCCCTTCCAGAAGCTCTATGGACAGTGAGTGATACTAAGTTCTTACTGAAATAACTGGTGAACAAAAATATTCTGCTTTCTTCTCTGAATTACATGTCAACATAAGCTGGAATGAAAAACAACTCCCTTTTAGAACTGCAGGCAGCTTTTGTAAACCACTGGAACATGAGTTTTAAAGGTTTCCCTTACGTCTTCATTCCCTTACCACAGGAAAATCTTCAAAATGCTTTAGAAAACAGGCAATTTATCTGTGAAGAAAGAATTTTAAAAACTAAAGAAGCAGAGAGAAGCTACGTTTGATGGGTAGGAATAGGCTCACGGTGGAAGAAATCTGAAGGTTTAGCTTGGGAAGCGCAGCAAAAAATAGATGTGAGCAACTAGAAAGGAGGACAAAGAAGTTAAGGATTAAGGTGCTTCCTTCTCAGAGCCAGACTAAGCACACCCGGTGTACCGGAGAGCGAGGGACAAGGAGGAACGGAAAGGGAGGAGCTTGGAGCTTTAAAGGAAAAAAGGTACAATGTAAAACCAGAAATTTTTTCTGAATGTCTTAAAATGTATGAAGCCATCCTTGAGGCTTCCCTGGGCTTTCCTGATGGGAACACTTCAGATTTGTTGAAAATTTGAATCTGACTAAAGACCCTTTCATGAAAAGAATGCAGCTCTGCGACAGGAGAGGGCTGGGAGAAAAGCAGATAGAAAATAAAAGCAAGGAAAAAGGGAGAAAACTAACAACATCCTAGTCACAGGTTCATCTATAACATCTGGGAGGAAGAACTGAACATTTTGGCAGCTAGTCAGATCTGGATGTAAATGCAGACCTTGGCCTGATGGTGGCGTGCTGTGGTCTGTGGGCAGTCTACTTACCCTCGGCTGTCTGCTCCGCTACCAACCCTCTGCCGGGCTCAGGCTTGTTACACAAAGGGAGCACAGCTCGTGTTTGTCGAATGAATGAATGAATGTATGTAAGATAAATACAACACATATAATAATTTATTCTTAATGAGATTATGTTAAGAATCCAGTCAGACAATATCTGCTATGCTGTCACAGTTAGAATCTATCCTGAGTTGAATCTGGGCTGTATACAGGCAGAGGCTGTTCTTCATGAGCTGGGACTCCCAAACTGGCACTTAGGCCCGTGCTGTCCCCATAGCTCCTGTTACGTCAGCACCTTGTGTGTAAGCTGTCTGCCCCTGTTTCTGATCTGAGGGGCAAAACACTTAGTCTGTCGCTATCAGGTACTACATCTAGGTTTTCATGACGAACTTTATCAGGATGGACTTTATTCCTAGTTCTCCGTGCTTTCTTTCTTTTTAAAATGAGACTGTGTTGGTTGTTGTCAAATGCTTTGGGGGCAGTTGGTATGATGATCATGTGATTATCCCCTTTAGTACAGCTTCTCATACATTATATTGAAGCTTATTTTATACTTTTCCACACACAGTACACAGACAGAAATATCAATAATCTGAAGAGTATGTAGGGGTTGATATAAAGGAATGACTGAGACCCTAACAGAGAGCGACAGAAGGGTAGGAGCCATTGCCAAAAATCCCTCTACAGCTCTCAGGCCATTATGACGTCCTTCTCTTGTCAGACCAGCTGGTAGAAGCACCACAGGCCGCAGTCTCAGGATTTCTAAGAATGTACCTGCATACTCACATCACACGTTGGCCAATGTTCAGAGTCCCAATTCCCTACATTCAGTCACTGTTTCCTGCGATAAACCCAAAGTTCTGGGGATGGAAGGGTATGGGTAAATGACAACACATGAATTCAAGGAAGTCTGTGAATAAGGGTCTAAGAACTAACACTGAACATAGAAATTTGAATAAGGGGTAAAATTCCTATAGTCCAGGTGGACATGAAGTTAGCACAATATTTGCATACCTTCTCAACCTTTGAGATTCCTTTTGATAATTATAGAGGCAACACGGTGGACTGAATAGATGCAGAAATTCCCACCTCACTCTTCTGCCCGCCCAGTCTATGCACAGAAAAATGCTGGGTAAAATGTGCATGGACATGTTGTATTTTAGGTAAAGTGCAAATACAAGTACAGGAAGCAATTAGGAATCTGATACAAAGAGGAGATCATTGCCACTGGGATGAATGGGAGGTCTTTTAGTCAGCAGAGCAAAATGAAACTTTAAAAATTTTAGAATTGCAAAAGTTGCTTCTCTAAACTTCTTCAGGTCTAGGATGTAAATTGCTACCTAATCCTTCCCTTAGCTCAAATGAATGGACAGATGCTGGTTCCAGGAGGCCAGGATCCAGTTTTATTACACTGGGAGGGAAAGGAGAGGAAAGAGAGTGACTTGTGGTAAAATGAGGCCCCTCCTCTTCCTCACAGATTTGAATAAATTCTTTATACACACACACACACACACACACACACACACACACACACACGGCCTGTGTTGGTTTGGGGCTTATTTTTGCAAGGGGAAACACTGTAATACAGGATGCATATTTTATGTGATTATTTATAATAGTTACCCAAAGAATGATATACAAAAGAGTGCGGGAAATCTGTCCATACACCAAGACCAAGGAATCTAGCTGAGGGCCTGCATCCCATGACGATGTCCTACATGAGTCCAGTTAAAGATCTAGAATTCATAACAGTGCCTCCCACAAATCCAACTGGAGGTCCAAAACCCATGACAACGTCTCA
This sequence comes from Dinomys branickii, assembly GCA_004027595.1. Classification (NCBI taxonomy): domain Eukaryota; kingdom Metazoa; phylum Chordata; class Mammalia; order Rodentia; family Dinomyidae; genus Dinomys; species Dinomys branickii. Next base: position 8,889 of record PVLD010007562.1, read on the forward strand.
TGCGGGCCTGTTTCATGGATCTGTCTTGGGAAGGCCCAAAGGTCAGTGGCGGAATCTAGAAAGTCTATGCCAGTAAGATGAAGAATCTGTGCTAGCAGGCTGAGGGATCTGCACTGGAGCCAGGAAGTGATTCTAGGAAGAACCAGAGCTCCCTCGAAAGGTATCACAGCCATCCTTCCCAACATCCTCCCGAGCTCTTCCGATGATCAAGATGGCCGAGTTCCCATCAAGGAAGTCAATGCAGCAAGCTTTTCCTGGAGACCACCAGCGCACCATCTTCCTCTCCAGAGCCAGGAAGCAATGCTCAAAGTGAGAACCAGAGCTCCCCCAAAGTGAACCAAAGCTGTTCTCAGTGCCAAGGAGTTCCTAAGCTCCTTGGAGGATGAAAACAACCAAGTTCATCAGGAAAGCCAGCACGACGAGCTCCTCCAAAACAACCAACAGCTTCCATCAGCTCCAACAGCCTTTCTCTGCTCCCAACAGCCTTAGCTTTTCTTTCTCCAGTTGTGTTTCTTATGCTGCTGGCGTCAATCCCCAGGTAGACCTCCTACACCCAGCACCACACTTACTCAGTTCAGCTGGGGGTTGTAAATTGACTACCAGTTGTCAATCCACTAGAGGGCTGTCTTGGTTATTTTTTTTTGTTGCTGAGACAAAATACCCAACACCCAAAATGAAGGAAGGAAAGGTTTATTTAGCTTATAGTTTGTGGAGGTTTTAGTTTATATTTGGCTGGTTTTGAGGCAGAGTGGCATATGGCAGAGGGCAAACTGTTTAGGGCAGCAGAGCACAGCAAAACCAACCAGCCAAAGGGAGCAATGGCCGCAAGCAGCCTCTTCTCTTCCCTTACATTGTAAACAACCTACCCCCACCCAGGGTCGTGTAGCTCTCACACAATCTCCATGCCCTCCTCTTCCACAGGCTCAGGATGTTTACAAAGTAAGCACCCCAGCTTCCTCCTGAGTCAGCTAAACCTCTAGATTCCCCAAGCTGACACTATGTATCAACCATAACATTCCACCCTTTGTCAACTTGGGAATCAGAGGCATTTTTTTTAAGCCAGTTTTTAGATATAAAGATATGTTTATATTAGAACCATAACATTTTGTTTTCATATAAATGAAAATGAAACACTTTTAACATTTAAAGGCACAAAATAAACATTACCATTTTAAAAGGCACCAACAAGGTAATATACAGCACTGGGACCAAAGCAAGTCTAAAATCTAGCAGGGCTAACATTGTGTCCTGTAATTTTATATCTAGCATCTGAAGCAACTTGTGGCACATTGTAAGCTCTAAAGGGCTTGCGTGAATCCACCCCTATGGCACTTTTGGTGGTTATAGCCTCTATAGCTTTTCTTTGGGTCTCTTTTGCTCCCCAGTTGCAGCTTTTTTTAGATGATCTACGCTCCTGTCTTTTTTAAACTTTTGAGGTCTCTAGGGCACCTTTTGCTTTATACTTATAGCATTACATATTGCCCTTTTAGGGGCACACTGTCTGGCCTCTCAAGCGTTTTGAAATTTGGGTGGAAGCCTCTTTAACCTCAGAACTTTTGCATTTTTTTTTGCACCTAAAGCCAGGGCCACGTGGATGATGCCAAGGTCTGCTGTCACCTGGAGCAGTAGCCAAACTTTTTTTTTTTTTGGCCATAGGGGTCGAGTGCCTGGATCGCTGAGCACAGTGAATCCAATTTTGAGGAGCAAAATTTTTATGCCGCGTCCATTTTGGAACCTGGTGTGGCCGCCACCACCATTTTGGAACATGGCACTCTTTGGCTTTCTTTTCAGGGCAAGGTCTCTCACCTTTACAGTTTTCAGGCTGTAAAGGGTGGAGACTTGCTGCTTGTGATGCCCACAGGCCATCTTTTTTATTTTTTTGTTTCTTTAGAGCAATAGAGATCACCTCAGCCTTATCTTTGCAGTCCAGAGCTTTACTGGAGCTTTCTTTTTGGCCAGACTCACAACATTTTAAATTATCCTGCTGGGCTCTTTGCTCTTGATTCTCAATATAGATTTGGCTAAAAGCTGCCAACAATAGCCATGCCACTGCCCCAATATTTGACTGCCTTGAAATTTCTTTTGCCAGATTAATCAGTTTACTGCTGCCCTTAATCTCAGTCTTAGGCAAAGTCTCTGGACATGAGCAAAATGCAGACAAACTTTCTGCCAAGCCATAACATATATCATCTGGAGTCCAACAGCAGTGTAGTCCTTCCCAATAGAAACCTTCCAAACCTGGTCTTTACTGGCAGTATTTTTAACAGCCTTCTGGTCTTTTGAGCTCTGACCATAATCTCCCATATAGAACAGCCGAAGGCGTTCCAGTGCTTCCCTTTTAGGCGACATCTCTGAACCTTTCCAAACTCTTTTCACAAGCAATTTCCAAAGGTTCTTGAACCATATGGTCAGGTATAGTAACAGCAATGACCCCACTCCTGGTACCAAATTCTGTCTTGGTTACTTTTTTTTTGTTGCTGAGACAAAATACCCAACACCCAAAATGAAGGAAGGAAAGGTTTATTTAGCTTACAGTTTGTGGAGGTTTTAGTCTATATTTGGCTGGTTCTGAGGCAGAGTGGCATATGTCAGAGGGCAAACTGTTTAGGGCAGCAGAGCACAGCAAAACCAACCAGCAAAAGGGAGGAATGGCTGCAAGCAGCCTCCTTTTCTTCCCTACATTATAAACAACCTACCCCCACCCAGAAAATATATAGCTCTCACACAATCTCCATGCCCCCCTCTTCCACAGGCTCAAGATATTTACAAAGTAAGCACCCCAGCTTCCTCCTGAGTCACTCAGCTAAACCTCTAGATTCCCCAAGTTAACACAGTGTATCAACCATAACAACGGCCTATTGTGTTTTGTTTGGGAGAAGCATGGAAAAAGACCTCCTGAGAGTACAGCTCCAAGTGGCTTGTTAACAGTCTTGGAAAGTTAGCACTGGACCCTCTGCACAGTGGACCTTTGCAGGAATTGCCAGCCTGTGAGTTACAACTAGATTAAATATGTTCCTCAGCAGGACTTGGGCACAGCTGGGTGCTAGGTCATTATAGTGGGCTGTAACAGGTGTCCCCTTGAAATGTGGGCACCAAGCCAAATAACAGGTTTATATATCAAATAATCATAAGTTTTGTTATGTAAAACCCAGTGTGTATGTGTAGACATATATGAGGGTGTGCATGAATATACCTTAACTGTTATATAAAGGACTTCGTCTATTTTCAGAAAGGCGGAAAATGATTTCCAAAGTTGGAAATGCTCTATATGCAACATCTTTCAAGATCCAGTGATGATGAATAGTTATGAGTAACCAGCTGAACAAAAACAAGTATGAAACCTACGAAGTGCAGAGATTGCTTAGTGCTCTCTTGGCAATTGACATCCTGCCTGACTTGAAAGTATCTTGTAGATTCAGGGTGATTGAAGTACTTTCACTTCTTATTCAAAATTGAACCAAAATGCGTCTGCATACCATTTAAAAAGGTGACATATTCTCCCCCAGAGACTGATTGTTCAGCAGTAGCTGACATGATAAATGCTGATGTTCAAATTATAAAATATTTCTTTTAAAAAATGAACATTAGAACTTATAAGAGTCATGAGAACATGTTTGAGGAGGAATTTCAGTATATTATATTGGACAAAATTTATCCTTTTGAAATATATTTAACAGATTTCATAGAAGTATTTGAAAAATATGCTTTTACCTATGAGAGACCACTGTCCTGTGTTCTTCACGGCCAATTCCCATTATATCCTTCATTTTCCCCTAATCTCCTCACTTTAGAAAAGAAGAAACTGAGGCCAAGACCCCCTGTGATATTGCCTAAGATTACAGAAGAGAAAACGGTAAAGTTTACATGGGTGTAGCTGTTTCTAAATCCTTTTATTCTCTCCTTGACAATGCAGGTGTTTTCATAAGTTATCTGTGTTGTTTTCACAGCCTGTGAGAAATGCTTGCCATATAAACATGAGTAAAGTGAAAATGTATTGTTATGTACACTCTATCAGGTACATATCTATCAGGTACCTGTCAGCAAACTTGTCTTCCCACTGTGAAGAGCAGCCCAAGAGAACAAATTCATAAAGCAGCCCTTCAGGCACCAGACACAGGCAACATCGGACCGAGAGGCGCCATGTTCCCCAGGAGAGAGGAAGCCTACTGATGAGCTCATAATCATCTAACCTACTAGGGGCAATTTTAGGGATACAGAGTCTGACCAGAGCTTGGAGATTTAATTTAGCTGATGTGGCAGAGACTGAGAAAAAGTTGGGTGGACTTCAGAAAGAGAAAAAAGACGGACAAAAGAGGAAAAAGAAAGGAAAAGTGGGATGAACCTCAGCTGGCATTGAGGTACTAATGGGAAAACATGGTTTATAATAAATACAGAAATGAACGTGGGTATAAATGAGTGTATATATATATATATATAAACACACACGTGTTCATAAGTTATAGAAAAATCGTACAAAAATTAAAATAGAAATCATTAAGAAAAAACTCTGGAAAAATCTCCAAATATTTAGAAATTAATACATTTATTAAAAAAAATCTATTGATCAAGGAGAAATCAATCATAAGGAAAATACTAAAAGTTTTTAAGTGAAGCAGAATAAAGATGAAGTCACAAACTAGCAAAACGGACAAAAGAAGTAAAAATATCTTGAATCTGTTTAACAGAAAATCTACAATTCTTAGAGAGATTGAATGCATAATTAAAAATATTCTGACAAAATTCTGGGCCCAAATGGTTTCACTAAGTATTCTACAAATTATGTTGGAACTAAAGGATGTAAATCTTATGCATTATTTTTGTAAAATAGAGAAAGAGGGTTTCCAATTAATTTTACTTAATTAATTTTAATCCCAATTACTAAACCAAAGAGGGCATTGTAAGAACAGCAAATTGCAGATCAGTGCTTCTCCTGAAATATCAGTTAAATGAAACACTCAATTCCTTGAAGAACACTTCTGTTGTTTATTTAACAATTGACTACAGGAAGGAACTTTCAGAAAAGCTGAATAGAACTTTGGACACAGCTGGGTAAAAGTAAATGTTAGTGGACAAAAGCTAGAAGAAGATAAAAGCCATCAATGTGCAACAGTCCTGAGCCTAGGTGGTTACGTACTTTCTTAGAGTGGTAACTGTATCATTTGGAAGCAATAATATACTTCATTTCATGTGACTTTTTCTTTTTTTTTTTTTTTGTTTTTTTCAGACAGGGTCTCACCATGCAGTTCAGGCAGGCCTTGAGCTCACTTTGTAGCCCAGGCTGCTCTCGAACTTGCAACGATCCTCCTCCTGCTTCAGCCTCTGGAGTGCTGGGATTACAGGCGTGTGCCACCAGTTGAAATGAAATTCACATAACAGTGGGCACTGATACCTGCACCTATTTAGCCACCGTCTCGGAGTAGGTCCACAAAGTTTTCATCACTGCAGAAAAAAACTCCAAGCTCATTTTGCATTCACTTTTCACGTGCCCTTTCCCACGATCCCCAACAACCACCTCTCTATTTGCTAAGCATTTACTTATTCTGGATATTTCATATAAATGAAATCCTACAACCCATGACACCATGTGACCTTTCACACTATATGTTTTATTTTTTCTTTGAGCATTGGGGCTGGACCCCAAGGCCTGCTAGGCAAGAACTCTGCCACTGAGCTACACCCCAGACCTGCACTGGTGATACTCACCAGGCCTTGGCCTTTCTTCCATCCAATTCCTGAGCATTGGAGGCAGGAGAAAATGACATATTCCCAAATGTCACACCGTTAGTTTAAGCACAGATTAGGAGCTCTGACTTGAGCTCACACCTTGAAGAGCTAGAACCAGACTGAGATGCCCTAGGGTGTGATACAGACCAGAAATACATGCAGCAATCATATGGGAATAGACATGGCAGCCTGATAATCACAGGACAGAATTTCCGTTTTGGGGCCACTGTTACATTGCAGTTTATCATGAGGAAAAGAGAGAAACATGCTATTATGGAGTTCGTGTTCACTAGAGTTTCTATCAGTTAATTGTGCTAAGGAGGCTAATGAAGTTATGTTTTACAATAACATATGAGGCGGAATCTATTACCATCTTCCTTAATTTTAGAAAATTGAGGTTAAGAGAGTAAATTTTTGAGACAGATGATAGGTAAGGGAGCAAATTTTTCACCAATTGTTCATTACAGTTACAATATGAGTATTTAATTGCTATGTATTAATATGTATTAGCAAACACAATCTTTTTTAAACACTCATATATCCATGGAGAGTAAGTAGGGCTGTGTATAAATCCCTTCTATGGGATAATTAAACAGAGAAGTATCAGGGCTTCGATCAGATGCGCATTTTAGGATAAAATGGTTAATGTTCCACTTCCATGCCTTCAAAAGGCCAGCATTATTCAGAAGGTTACATTTGGAGGACTCTGTCTACTCTAGTGAGCCCGAAGATTTCAGTTCAGTGTGACAGCACTACTAATTCTAACTCTGAGTCTAGAGAGCATCAGTACCCACTCTCTTCCTCATATGCAACACTGTTTACAAAAAGGGATTGAGTTATGGATTGGTACCGTATATGTGAAGAGATCTTCAAGTGTGCTGAAGAGACAATGCCTTGGGCATTGGTCATAAGTAACTTTCCCAGCATTAGTAGCTTGTGAAAGGGGATTAAGCAGGGACCCTATGTGCAATTTCACAGCTGGCTGCTGAGCACCAACTATCTCTTATTAGCTGGTCAGACAGTTACTGTACTGGTCAGTCTTGGATGAAGAAATGCTTGTTCTCTAGCAGGACTTTTTAGTGAAAGGATATTTTTCATTAAATGGCTAAGGAGTCATTTACTCAGTAAAAGGAAACTGATAAGGGATAATAAAATATTATGGGGCTGGCAAATGCAGGGAACCAACATCATTAGTAGAAGAATGAGCAATTAGTGAAACCCTGCAAAGGAACTGTATATCTGGAGTTCAGCCTACAAGACCTGTTTTCTTGTGTAGAGAGAAGCAGCTTATCTATGTGATTGTAGGAGAGGGAGTCTGGATAAATGTCCAGAGCTCTCACACTTCCTCTTGTCCTCTGATTTACTATTTGTTCAGCCCATGATCAAACCCACTGAGAAGAGGACAAGGAAATCTGCTGACACTGTGCATAAAGGTTAGCTCCCATGCACAGGGCATGGTAAAGTGGTATAGAAAATAGAACTGGAAAGAAAACATAGAAATATTAGAGAAACATGTTATATAATGACATGTACATTTTCATCTTTCCGTGACAGCATATCCCCAATGACTGTGTAAAAATAATAAAAGATCTTGCAGTCCTCTTCCTGATATAAGCTCTAACCATTTCTCACGCTAACACCTCAAACAAGGAATAGATAATTATGCCTAGTGCATTTTTACAGGATGATACACAGCAAATCAATGCCAAGGACAATAAAGATGCTATGGTTCTGATCTAAAATTTCCCCACAAAGTTTCATTTAGATCATGGGGCATGGTGCTCGTTGGTAGATTGATGAGTTTAGTAGATAAATGTGCTGTGAGGAGATGAGGCCCAGCTGGAGGTGAATCACTAGGCACGTGACCTGGATGAGTTTACCATGTGCTGGATTCTCCTCTCATACTCTGACTCCTGCCTTCCATGAGGTGGGCAGATTTCCTGTGCTATACCATTTCTACCATGAACTTTCTGCCATGGAGCCAGCCAAACATGGACTGAATTCCTACAAACACCCACGAGCCCCCAAAAGCTTTCTTACTTTAAGTTTTGGCTGTCAGGCATTTTGTTCCATCAGTACTGAAAATGGACATCACTGATATTGTACCTGGATATGAGATTTAGAAACTTTGGAGACTGATTTCCTGGAGAAGTTTGGAAAGCTTTGGAGATGCAGCCTAGAGAAGCCCTAGAATATTGCAAAAAGAACTTGATAGATGATTCTGGTCAGAGTTCCGGAGATAAGAATGTTGATATGAATGTGGACAGTAAAGGCCAGGCTCAAGGAGTTTCATGTGAGAACGAGGACTCTATTGGCCATTGGACTAAAGCCTATACATGTTAGACTGTGGCAGACAATCTGTTTTCATTTTGTCCCTGTACTAAGACTTTGTTGGAGACTAAATTTAAGGGTAGTGGCCTAGCTGATTTGTGGAGGAAATTTCAAGGCCAACATTTAGGCTGTGGCCAGGATAGTGCTGGGTGTTGTTAGTTAGATTCACAGTAAAGAGCAGGAGTAAATGGCAGAGTCAAAAGATACAAGAATTTCCAGTTTTGTGAAAAGGAAAGTATCTACAAAGTGGGGGCAAAAGAGAACACGGCTTCTGAAAAGACTAGTATTGAAAAGAAGACAAGTAGTTTGCACCTGTCTTGAGAGCATCTCAGGAATTGGCCAGATCCCACTCCTCATAGCCTCAAACATTTTTGAGAGACTTTGCTTTGAAAAGAGAGCCTCAGCGCACCCTGCTTACCCCAGGGTGCAGAGGGAATTGTTTCCCCAAGTTCAGCCATCCAAGTGCTCTGAGGCTGCTTCAGTGATGATCCAAGGAACCCCGATATTATACAAACCAGGACAGACGTTCACGGTGCTGGCTTTTCACACATGAGTTGTAGGCTGAGAGAGGCTTTCTTCCAGATTTCAAAAGAAGCCTGGGAGGCCAGAGGCATTGTGCTCCCAAGAGGGCACTATGTGAAACTGTGAGAGTGAAGCCAAAGGTGCAGCGGAGACACCACGCAGTTAGCGATGCCAGGAACACGGAACACCTGCAGAGGAAAACAGCAGGCAGGGCGGGGAGCCAGGGCCAGAGAGGGGCCGAGCAGTCTGCACACTGCGGAGGATTAGGGGTGGAGCTTCTCAGCCTTTTGGAGCTTACATCCCACCACAGTCCTCCCTGGGTGCTGGACATGGAGCTGCAGTGTTTAGTGTTTGCTGTGCTGAGTTTCAGTCTTGCTTTGGTTTGATCCTATTCTGCTGTGTTTCACTTATGGGACGGGGGTGGTTAAACTGGAATTGTGTTTTGGAAGCACTGTTTTTCGTTTCGGCTCTTACAAAGGTGCACAGATAAGAGTTTCCCTTAAGGCTTAGAGGGAACTTTGGACTTGGGCTTCTCAGCAATGCTGGGACTGTTAATATTTTGGCCATTCTTAGAGCTGGGCTAAGTGCATTTTGTATAAAGAGCTGGACTTGATCCTTTGGAGCTCAGGGGTGGAATAGTATGGTTTGGGTCTAAAATGTCCCCCAAAAGAGCCTGATTGGAGGTGCTCACTGTGCATCAAATTGCAATGGGAATCATCTTGGCTATTCAGTGTACAAGGTCAGGGCAGTTTTTAAACTGTTAAAATCTTTAAACTGTTTGTTTATTCAAACAAGCATTTATTCAAGGTCTGCTATGTGCCAGGCAGCAAGCTAGTGTTAGACATATTGGAAAAAAGCACTTCTGTCACCTCCAGACAAGATGTCCTTGACCATGTTTGGGAATACAGTGAGACGGAGTATATGGATTCAGAGTGTCAGCGGGTACTGGAGTACAGAACAGATGAAACTGCATATTTCAAACCAGGAAGCAGCGGGTCATGGGAGCACAGAGAAAGTTTCCTGAGAGAACTGACTCTTGAGTTGAGCTCTGAGGATCTAGTGGGAACGAGCTAAGTAAAAGATAGTGGAAATGTTTTGTGGATCTTCAAAAATTACACAATAGCACAGGACATTTGGGGATCCATAAAATGGGGATAATGAATACCTATGGAAGCCAGGTACAGGACTTCAGATTTTATACTGAAGGCCATGAGAAATAATTTTACTGAGAGTCTCCAAACCCCAGCAAATTACATGCAATATGTGTGTATGTTTGTGTGTGTTTGCCTATGTATCTATGTGTGTGCTATTCCAACATCAGATGTGCGACAAAGACACTACTGTAAATTCTTTCTATCATTTGATTGTCTTGTTAGACATACAGGATATTTTCCATATCCCCGGCATCCCGCTGGAGCCACAAGATTTGCTTTGGCCGGTGGAACTTGGGGAGAGCATTGTGCACTGCTTCTGGGTCCAGCCTCTGATACATCCTGCACGATGTTGCATGTTTTTTTAATTCACCTGTCACTGGACTCCACTGAGGAAGTGACCCAGGGGAAGACTCCAGGGAAGCTCTAGGGACCATGAAGGCAGGTATTGGGAGAATTACTGTCCTCATTTGAGTGGTGGATGGACAGCTGTTGGACTGTGGCATGAGCAAAAAATAAACCTGTGTTGTAGTAGGTTGCTGGCATTTGGCAGTTGTCTTTTAGAACAATAATATGAGTTACACAGATTAATATAAGGAAGTCCATTGGGTTCTCAACAACAGAGTGATAGAGGCAAGACTTTATGTCAGCTAGATTACTGTAGCAGCTGTATAATGAATGAAGTAGAATAGTGTGAGGAACATGAAGGTAAGAAGAGCAATTACATGGTCAATGCAATAATCCAAGCAGGAAATGAAGATATCTTAAATTACAATGGCAGTGAAGCTGGAAGGAGAAGCTGAGTTACAGGATATTAACAGTCAAAGTGTTCTGGGATCAGTTCCATAGCTCTGGAGCAACGCTTCTTTATCTTAAATGTATTTACTCTAGAACTCACTTGAGATTATAAAAGAGCCATTGCCAGCATCACATCTAGAATCCATGAGATCAGAAAATGCATTGTTTTTCCAAACAAGATGATAGGAATTCAACAATGGTTGTTATGTTGTATACTGTTGTCTTCAAATTAGTTGTTCAGATTACTAGATATAAGCACACAAAATTGGTCAAAACTATAAATAAATAAATAAATAAATAAACAAAGCATTAGCGGTTCCTTTCAATACACCATTAGACATCAGCAGTACAGTTATCCCAGCCATCCTTCTGTGTGTGTGTGTGTGTGTGTGTGTGTGTGTGTGTGTATATATATATATATATATATAATTATATATAATAAATATAAATAAATAAATATATATAAATAAAAAATATATATTTCTCTTCCTTCTTTCTTTCCTTTTCTCCTTTCCCCAACTCCAGTTGTTTCCTCTTTCAAGCAATTTCTTTCCCTTTCCCAACATCTATTGTACGTTTTGGGTTCCACTTACTCTTTCATGGTCTTACACTAGGGAGACACAAATTCCTATCATCTTGTTTGGTGAAATTTTGTATCATTTATATATTTTTTGTTTTTAATTTTTATTTTCTTTTAGTGGTTTGATTAATCTTGCATTCTTACATCTAGTCATCTGACCAGCTTCAAAGAAGATAAAAATATGTAATATAACAGCCACTGTTAATCCCTATCCTTTTGTTCTGAAACCCTGTATCGTTCTTATTGTTTTTGCTTTGTTTTGTTTTGGCTATGGCGTTTGCATTTTGCTATTGTTCTTTTTAAAATCTCTTTAAAATTAAAAAAAGGAACAAACAGAAAAAAAGAAAACACACTCAATGTGCAATCAAGCATGAGAACCACTGGCAGAGAACTGGTTCTCAAAGTGTGGTCCCTGGAGCGGAAGTATCAGCATCACTTGGGAGTTTGTGAGAAATACAGTTCCCTACCCCATTCAGGGTGAGCACATGTTCTGGTATATGAGACTGAAGGGTTTCTGAGATAAAGACTTTTGGTGCTAAAAACCTGAGAGTCCCTGGGTCATTGTTCAATTAGCCAACCATGCCAGACTCATTAAAACAAAACACCTAGGAGTGAGCGAGCCTGGGAATCTACATCTGAAGACTGTCTTACAGTGCATGTGTTATTAAAACATTTGCACTAACAAGCTCATGGGACATATGGGTGTGAGGTGATTGATTTAAGGAGAAAATTGTGGATTCAAGGAAACATCTTTTTTTAAAAAAACAGAACTGTTATTGAAAAAAGCTGTAGCAGGCCCACTGTGTTTTGAAAAGATTCCTAACATTGTTATGCAGTACAGTGAAGTCAGTTAAAGGCTAGCAATATCCTAGTGCTTCTTATGAGTTCCTGAAATTTAAATAGCAAAATGAGATGTTAGTGATGTTAGTGATCCTGTAGTTTCCACGCCTTTATTTTCCCTTTAAGGAAACCCAAACCGAACAAAAGTAAATGACTGTTCCAAAGCCTCACTGCACCCACATGGCAACGATGAAAACAGGTGGTCAGTTCCTCATGTCGAAGGCTGTCTTTATTCAGTTGTACCATCAGCCTATATGATCGAATTTAGCACAGAATAAGCTCCCACCATCTGTGGAGTGAACAATGAATGAAGATTCTATTTTCTCTTACCAAAGCTCCTATAAGAAAGACAAAACAAAACAAAACAAAAACCAGGCTCCTCCAACTCAGATCATGCTGTGCTCCTTCCCACACGGGCTGGAGTCATACACGTTAGTTAGCTGTTTGGTTCTTCAGTGTCCAACACTGAAATCTGCGGTAAGCTGAATTACTTTTCCTTTGTAGTTGGCGATCTCTCTTGGATGGTAGTTCTGCCTTATTGTGTTTGGCATAGCACTGACTGACTGGGCTTTAAGCCCAGTTAGAATTAACTTACGTTTTTTCTTTTTTCATGATGCTTCCAATTTAATATAGATGTGGTCAATGTACAAGTTATTATTATTACTCCCTTCATTTTGCAAGAATGAAAATGTCTATAGTCCCAGAACAGGATTAACAAGTCAGACCTTTATGTTTTGCCTCTTACTGAGTGATGCTGGCTGCATCTAGATGATCTCAGTCAGCCAAGGGAACAGAGACCGAGCCATTGTAACTGGAGGTAGATTCAGGGATCAGTAGATGCAGCCTCATTATGATATATAAGTAGAGTAACTATATACTCTGGTTTCTTTGGGAATTCTGTCCTAGCGTAATTCTTAAAAGTGGCCCTCTTCCTTGGTAAGGATGTGTCCATTTGTTTTTTTATATTTTTTTATTTTTTAAAAGTATAAAAGAAAAACAAACAAAAAACCAAACAAACAAGAAAACATTAACAAAAAGACACAAAGTAGCACAAGAACAGTACAATCAAAACTGAATTATAGACAAAGTGACAGTGAATTAACAGTGGTTGTTGTACTACATATTGATAACTTCAAAGTGCATGCTCCTGAAATCACATATAAACATAAAATCTTCATCAATCAATCATGAACTGTTCCTTTCCATAAAGCAACATAAGCCAATAGTGGCACCATGTTAGCCATCCTGGATATACATACATAGATACATATTTGTCCCTTTCTTCCTTTTCTACTTCCCCTCATCCCATTTGCTCCTTACTTTTGAGCAGATTCCCTTCATACCTCCTAATTTATATTCCCACTTTCAGATTCTTACACCAGTGATACAATACGTTGCTTCCACATGTACCTCTGATTTATTTCACTTATGAATATGTGTCTTGGTTACTTTTTTCTCATTGTTGAGACAAAATACCCAACACCCAAAATGAAGAAAGGAAAGGTTTATTTAGCTTACAGTTGTGGAGGTTTCAGTCCATACTTGGCTGCTTCAAAGGCAGAGTGGCACATGGCAGAGGGCGAACTTCACAGCAGCAGAGCACAGCAAAAACAACCAGAGCAAAAGGGAGGAATGGCTGCAAGCAGCCTCTTTTTCTCCCCTACATTGTAAACAGGCTACCCCCACCCAGGGGGCGTGTGCCTCTCACATAACCTCCATGCCCTCCAGGTTCACAGGCTTAGGATGTATACAAAGTAAGCACCCCCGCTTCCTGCTGAGTCACTCAGCCAAACCTCTGGACTCCCCAAGTTGACACAATGTATCAACCATAACAATATGGTACCTAATTGTCAACATTTGCCTATAAAAGCACCAAATTTGTCTTTCTTTATAGCTCTGTAATATTCCATTATATAAAAGTGCCACATTTTTAAAATTCAGTCCCCTGTGGATGGACATTTGGGTTGCTTCCACAATTTAGCTATTACAAATTGTGCTGCTATAAACATGGGTGCACATATATTTTGGTGATATGATGCTTTCAGATCTTCTGGGAAAATACCCAGAAGGGGAATAACTGGGTTGAATGGGACCTCTAGACCTAGTTTGCTAAGGAATCTCCAAACTAATCTCCACAGTGGTTTCACCAGTCTGCATTCCCAGCAACAGTGCAGAAGAGCTCCTATTTCTCCACAGCCTCTCCAGCATTTGTTATTGGATGATTTCTTAATGCTGGCAAATCTTACTGGGCTGAGATGAAGTCTTAATGTTGTTTTTATTTGCATTTCTCGAATGACTAAAGATATAGAACATTTTCTCATATATTTATTTGCCATTTGTATTTCATTACCTGCGAAGTGTGTATTCATCTCAGATGCGCATTTGTGGACTGGGTCTTTGAATTTGGACAGGTTCATGTTTTTTAATTCTTTGTATGTTCTAGGTAGAAGACCTTTGTCTGAGGGACAACCAGCTAGGATTTTTTCCCAATTTTTAGGTTTTCTTTTCACTTTGCTGGTGATTTCTTTAGATGTGCAAAAACTTTTCTGTAAGATGAGGTCCCAGTTATTGATTCTTTGAAGTGTTTCCCTTGCAGTTTCATTTTTGTTCATGAACTCTCTGCCTACTCCTATGCCTTCAAGATTTTCACCTACTTTCTCTTCCAATAGATTTAGAGTTTTTGTTTTAATATTGAGATCTGTGATCCATTTTGACTTGAGTTTGGTGCATGGTCATAGACTTGCATTTATTTTCAGTCTTGGGCAAAAGGCAAGCCAATTGTTCCAGCCCCATTTATTAAAGAGGTTATCTGTCTTCCAGTGAATTTGTGTGGCCTCTTTGTTAAATATTAGGTGGTTGAATGTGTTTCTGGTTGTGACTGTTTCTTCCAGTCTGTTCCATTGATCCTCAGGTCTGTTTTTGAGCCAGTACCAGGTTGATTTTATTACAGTAGCTTTGTGGTATAATTTCAGGTCAGGGATTGTGATTCCACCTGACTTGTCCTTATTGCCCAGGATTTTTTTTTGCTATTCAGAGTCTCTTCTGGTTCCAGATGAATTTAAGGCATGTTTTCTCTAGATCTGTGATGTATGCTAGTAGTAGTTTAATGGGAATTGCATTGAATCTCTACAACAGTTTTGGTAGTATGGCCATTTTCACAATGTTGGTTCTTCCTAACCATGAACAGGGAATGTTTTTCCATTTATTGAAATCCTCATCGATCTCTTTTTTCAAAGTACTGTAGTTTTCACTGAATAAATTTTCCACATTCTTTGTTAGATTGATGCCTAAATATTTCAATTTTTTGGATGCTATTGTAAAAGATATGGTTTCCTGAATTTCTCTCTTGGTCTGTTTGTTGTGTGTGTATGGGAATGCTATTGATTTTGGGGTGTTGACTTTGTATCCAGCTACTCTGCTGAATTTGTCTATTAATTGAAGGAGTCTTCTTCTGGAGTTTTTGGGGTCTTCCATGTAAAGTATCATGTCATCTGCGAATAGTGATAGTTTTACTTCTTCCTTTCCTATCCTTATTCCTTTTATTTCTCTCTCTTGTCTACTTGCTCTGGCTAATGCTTCCAGAACTATGATGAATAGGAGTGGTGACAGTGGACATCCTTTTCTTATTCCTGACATTGAAGTGAAAGCTTTCAGTTTTTGCCCATTTAGTGTGATGTTGGCTGTTGGTTTGCCATAGATGGCTTTGATTAGATTGAGGTAAAAGCCATCTATTGCTATTTTTTCTAGGGTTTTAAACATGAATGCATGTTGGACTTTCTCAAAAGCTTTTTCCGCATCTGTTGAGATGATCATGTGGTTTTTGTCTTTGGCTCTATTGATATGATGTATTACATTAATTGATTTGCAAATACTGAACCATCCCTGCATTCTTGGAATAAATCCAACCTGGCCATGGTGTATAATTTTCCTTATGATTCACTTTATTCTATTTGCTAGTATTTTATTGAGTATCTTTGCATCTATGTTCATTAGGGAGATTGGCCTATAGTTCTTTTTCTTAGTTGGGTCCTTCTCTGGTTTTGGTATCAGTATAATACTTGCCTCCTGAAATGACTTAGGAGAGTTGCTTTCTTTTCAATTTCATTGAAGAGTTTGAAGAGTGTTGGTATGAAATCTTCACTGAATGTTTTATAGAATTCTGCTGTGAATCCATCAGGGCCTGGGCTTTTCTTTGTTGGTAAGTTTTTAATGACATTTTCAATCTCATTAACATATTGGTTTGTTCAGGATTTTTGTATCTTTCTGATTCAAGTTTGGTAGTTCGCACCTTCCTAGGAATCTATCCATTTCTTCTGAGTTTTCTATCCTATGGGAGTAAAGATTTTCAAAGTAGGTATTAATGATGTTTTGAATTTCTGCGGGATCTGTAGGGATTTCATCCTTTTTGTTCCTTATCGCATGAATCTGAATTCTTTCCTTTCTTTTTTTGATAAGGTTGGCTAGGGGTTTATCAATTTTATTTATTCTTTCAAAGAACCAACTCTTGATCCATTTATTTTTTGTAGTGTTTTCTTCATCTCAATTGCATTAATTTCTGCCCTGAGTTTTATAATCTCCTCCCTTCTTTGGGCTTTTGGTTTGGCTTGTTGCTCTTTTTCTAAGAGTTTGAGGTGTAGCATTAGGCTATTTATTTGCTGTCTTTCTGTTTTCTTTATATATGAGTTCATTGCTACAAATTTCCCTCTGAGGACTGCTTTCATTGCATCCCACAGATTCCTATAGGTTGTACTTGCATTTTCATTTATTTGTAGGTATTTTTTAATTTCTTCTTTAACTTCTTGTGTGACCCATTAGTTGTTCAGGAGGTTGTTGTCTAATTTCCAAGTGTTTCTGCGGTTTTTGGAGTTCCCTGTCATTAATTTCCAGTTTCATTGCACTGTGGTCAGATAATATGCATAGGATAACTTCAATTCTTTTGCATTTAGGTAGATATGCCCTATGGGCTAGAATGTGGTCAATTTTAGAGAAAGACCCATGTGCAGCTGAGAAAAATGTGTATTCTGATGTTGTGGGGTGGAACACTGTATACATGTACTAAGTCCATTTGCTCACACCTTTGGTTCAGGTCTGTTATTTCTTTGCAGTGTTTTTGTTCAGTTGACCTGTCTCTTTGCGTCAAATGGGTGTTTAGGTCCCCTATTATAATAGTGTTTTTAATTACTTGGTTCTTAATGTCTGTTAGGATTTGACTTCTAAAGTTTGGTGCTCCAGTATTTGGTGCATACAACTTTAGGATTGTTATCTCTTCCTCTTGCCGCTTTCCCCTAACTAGTATATAGTGTCCTTCTTTATCTTTTTAGATTTTTTTGGATTGAAGTTTACATTGTCTGCAAACATAATAGCCACCCCTGCTTTTTTCTGGGAACCTGTTGCATGGAGAATTGTTTTCCATCCTTTAACTTTCAGTCTGTGGATTTCCTTTTGAGTAAAATGTGTTTCCTGTATATAGCATGTTGTTGGATTTTGTTTCTTAATCCACTCTGTTTCTTTTGACTGGTGAATTGAGGCCATTTAATTAATGGTTATAATTGTTATATGTTGTCTTATTCTTGTCATGCTATTTACTTGTTGTTGCTTTTCTATTTTTGCTATCTGTTTACTTGCTTGTTCTGCTTGAGGGTTGGTTTCTATTGTTATTCCTGAGATTGTGGTCTCCTTTTTCTCTGTCAAGAAAATCTTTTAGTACTTTTTGTAATGTTGGTTTGGCACTCATGAATTTCTTCAGTTGTTCTTTGTCATGGAAATATTTTATTTCTCCATTGAATTTGAAGGATAGTTTTGCAGGATACATCAGTCTGGATTGGAAGCTGTTTTGTTTCAGAATCTGTAATACCTCGCTCCAAGCTCTTCTTGTTATCATGGTTTCTGTTGAGAAGTCTGCTGTGATTCTGATGGGCTTTCCTTTGTAAGTGATCTGTTTCTTTTCTCTAGCAGCTTTTAATATTGTATTCTTTTGGTGGATGTCTGGGATCTTGATTATTATATGTATGGTTGTGGCTTTATTTGAGTTATGGCTCATTGGAGTTCTGTATGCTTTGTTTTACTGCACTTTAGTATCTCTTACTGTGTTTGGGGAAATTTTCTGCTATTATTTCTGCAAATATTCTTTTTATATCATTTTTGTTGCCTCCTGCTGTTTCATTGATTCCTATTACTCTAATATTATTTCTTTTTGCCTCATCTTGAAGTTGTTGGATTGATTTTTCCTGGATACTTGATGACTTTAAGAGATCCTTCCTTTCACAATCACTAGCTGCCATGCTGTCTTCAAGATCTGAAATTCTATCTTCAGCTTCATTGAAGCGGTTTTGCAAGCTTTCAGTGGAAGTTTTCATTTCCTGGCAATCTCTTTGAGTCTGTTTCATTCATTCTAATTCATTCCTAAACTATTCATGTAATGTTTCCATTTGTTTCCTATGTTCTTCTATTCTTTTATCTGTTTCTTCTCTATATGTGCAGAGCATTTCTTCCATTAATGTTTTCACTTCATTTTTTGCCTGAGAGGTTATTTCTACTTTAATCTCTTCTATGGCCTGATGGAGTTGTTTCTTTACTTCAGATGTGATCAGAAATTGCAGGTATGTGGCTTCCTAGTTCTCCTATGTCATTGTTTCCTGGACTTGTTCTGGGTGGGGTTGAGTTCTGAGACCACGTTTTGCGCCTCTGTCTTGTTATTTTGCATGTCAGATGAAAAGTGTTGAGCTACACACTACCCAGACAGCTCACAGAGGACTCTAGCAACACTAGTATACCTGGATATCAAACTCATCCCAAGATGTTAGCTGACCACTAATCACTGAGCCCAGGAACCCCAGACAATTGCTGAGGTGCCAGGCTCAGACCTACCTGTGATGGTAGGGGAAAGTTGTCTCACCGGGCAGAGCACCAGTGTGGACCTTACCCATCAGAGGTCCGCTACAAAGCCTGCTCTACTGTCCCAGTAAAGCTGGGCTCCCTCTCTGGGAAACTGGGAAAGTATCGCAGGCACAGCCGCTCTGATGGAGTTAGTTCATCTGATTAGTGTATCGCAGGAAAAGCTGCTCCCATAGCTCTACTGAGCTGCTCTCACTCTCTGTGGGAAAATCTGGAGGGTGCAGTCACGCTAATGGCATCCAGAGGCTGGGCTCTTTAGCTGGAGAGTTTGGCTGGACAGAGCAGGGTCTTTTCCCAGCGACAGTACTGTGGGATTGTAATGGGTGGTGACTTTTAGCATGACATTTTAAGATAGACAAACCTCAAAATGTGTCTTGAGAAACATCCTGGAGGAGTTATAAAGGGTTAACTTTGCAGTTCTGACTTTGTCCTGAGATTCTTCTTGCCTGAACTGTTAAAGTATGTATATCATTATGGCCAGAGCCTGACCTGGTCATATGGTGCAAGGTAAACAACTATGGCCAGGCCTAGACATTCCAATCTATTACCATGGAAACCAAAAATGTATATAAGGTGAGAACAAAGGCAGTTAAGGGCCACATTCTCTGGTCGGGAATGGGGGGAAATGACAGGTCCAAATTGATCCTAAATTAAAATTAATTAAGACTCCATTTGTTGTGAATGAGTTTTTGGATTCCCTGCGGAGTTTGACCCGATTTCTGATTTTTGCCGCAACAGGATAAGCTGCTCCCGTAGCTACAGGGTGTGTCCATTTAGATGGTTAATTTTATGGTCACCTAATATCAGAAGAATTGGAAGTCTGGAAAGTTGATGTGCTCCAACCCTAGAACACACAGTGGGTTATTGAAAGGATTAGACAAATGAAAAAACGATGTTTCTTTATCTCTTTATATTCTAACATGCTTTCCCAACTGTTGAGACTAGAATAGTTTTTAGTTTCAAGTTTTAATTATGAATATTATTGCTATGATTTGGCAATAACTTAGCAGACATCATGTCAGATTTGGAGTCCCAAAGAATAAAGATTAATCTCAGTCCAATGACACTGCATCTAAAGTTTCCAATTATAAAAATCCAAGGTACGTATAAAGATCTCATGCCAGAAATAATGTGATGGTTTTGCATACAAATTCTGCAACCATGTGCCTGTGACCACACCCCAGCTTCATCCGTAATCAACTCTGTGGCTTTGATTGTTCTATGGCTCACTTTTCTCATTAGTAAACCAGGGTGACAATGATGATAATAGTATTATGTAATTCTTTGAATATTTTGAAAACAAACTAATTAATTATATTTGAATTAGGTGTTAAGTGCTTAGACTGTTGCCTGATACCTAGAAAGCAACATGCAAATGTTAGCTCTGGTCATTGTTCACATCAATATTTCATCTGCCATGGAACATGCCCCCACCACTGCACCTCATAGTTGAGGACTGACAAACTTAAGCCCAGATATTTATAGTGAAATTTCTATGCCCCTAAAAGTGAGTGACATAAAAGCAAAGTCTATGCCTTAGTATCACTGAATCACTGGTAGCCAGCATGGAATATATACTTCTTGACTAAATGAATGGAAGAATGAAGAAAGTAGTGGACCTGTGTTTTCTTGTGAAACATCACCTCATACCCTTCAAAGGAAATACACCCCGGGATCTCTTAGGGAGTCCTAACTCAAAAATGGAGCAAGAAAGATGAAATGAACAGGCAGTTAGGAATGATGACATTAGGAGTAGAATCCTAGAGGAAATATTTCTAGTCCTGTGGGGGTCTATTGTGCATATATCACTATAATTTTAAGATTTTATTTTCTTATATTGCCTGCAGTTCTATCAATTTTACAATTTAGATTGTATTTTAGAGTAGCATGGTTCTTAAAATAGTGGAAATATTTATAGGGAGAGTAGAGGACTATTTGAAAAAAATATCCATATATCTTAGTTCAATTATTTATTTATATTGATGAATGATAATTGCATGTATTTATGAGTTACAATTTGATGCTTATATATGTATATATATATTTGTGAGTGTTGTGTATGTGAGATAACACATAAATGTTCATCTTGATTTCCAACTTAAATGGCTTGTGAGATGCCTAGGGGATTAATCAAATACTGTTCTGAGTGTGTCCAGGTGAGATCAGAGGGGCATGACCTTGGGGGCTCTATCTCACCCTAGGCCCTGTCTCTCTGGCCCTTCCTCTAGGTCTGTTTCCTGGATCCCATGAGTTGAGCAGCTTTCCCACACCACATCCTTCCACTCTGATGTTTTTGCCTTGCAGCCAGCCAAACACAGACTGAAACCTCTGAAACTGTGAGCCCCAAACAAATCTTTCCTCCTTTAAACTGAACATATCAGGTATTTTGTCTTAGGAGAGAAAAGCTGACCAATACAATGCACAGCCTGGCATGATTAAATAAAGCTAATTAACATATTTTTGTCTTAATGTTTATTTATTACTGACAAGAATATGTGTATCTTGTTTACTCTGTTTAATATAATTTAATTTTGTGATCATTTATTGACAAAAAAGAATATAATGATCTTTCTAAAGTTACCTAGCTAATATACTCCCTTTTGATACTTTTGTTGACTTTCAACCTATCCTCATATGTATTTTGCCTTTTAGAATTTCTTAATAATTATCTTTGCACATAGAGCATAGTGTTAAAATTAACTTTCTCTTTTTTTTTGAAACAGGTACGTGCTATACAGTTCAGCTGGCTTTTGAACTCATTGTGTATCTTAGGCTGGAGTAAACTCAGAGCAATCCCCCTGGTTCAGCCTCTGGAGTACTACAATTACAGGCGTACACCACTGCCCCCAGCTAAAATTAACTTTCACAGTCACTGTGCAGTACTCTGGCATACGGCCCTTGTAATAGTAAAGACACACATACTCCATTGCCTGACAGTGCAGCAATTAGCTCACCAATAATCTTGCAGCTGACTGCTGAGAAATTACTGCAATCTGACAAGAACATTTAAAATCTCTTCTTTTAGCTATTTTGAAATAAGTGATACATGAATTATCATCAACATTCTGTGCAATGGATCAATAAAACATATGCATATTGTCTCACTTAAACTTTGTACACTTTAATCAGCATTTTTCTTTTCCCTACCCACTCCTCTTTGCTCCAGGCCATGCTCTATTCTCTATTTCTTTGAATTTCCTTTTTAAACTTCAACATACAACAAGTGCATGAAGTAGTTATCTGCCTGATTCATTTCACTGCGCATGATGTCATCCAAGATCATACCAGCGCCACAAATGGCAGGATTTCTCTGATTTTAAAGACAGTTTTCCATTGCACTTGCTCTGAAATTGAATGGAAATTTTGACTGAATAAATATTAAAAGTAGAAGGAGAAATAAAAAATTTTTCATGGGAGAAAGCAGTTATGGAAGTGTGGATCAGATAGGCTTAGAGTCTGAGCTGTTAAAGAGGAGAAAGCAGTGCACAAGAAGAATCCTAAAATGCAACTTTCCTTGGTTTCTGGATTCTTTCGTAGACCTATACTTAAACACAAGAGAAGGAAGAAAAGTTTCTTCTTTGGTTTCTTTTTTTGCTCATCTCTGTACGGACATAGCTCACCTCATAGGCTTATAATAAGGGTTAAGAATAGCATAGAAACTATTTATAACTATGAAGGCAAGAATGAGTCATTCATTTAAAAGTTCACTTTGATATAATAAGCGAGAGACACATAATCTGCATGATTATAGTGTACTTACCTGTGTTAATCAAAAGGGATAGAGGTCTGGCAAGTTAAAAATAATCAGTATGCCAAGTATTTCTAGTCATTAAGACTCAAGTTTAGGGACCAAGTCTTAGTTATCAATGGACTCCAAGGCTTTGTAGAATGAATAGATGAATGGAGGAGTCTGGCATTAAGATCAAGTCAGAGATATGTTTATTTTTATTTCTTCATTTTGCTTCATTCTTCCCTTTTCATCTTTTTCTTGGCCTGCCTCCAGTCTCTTTTTGGTTGTGTTCTATTTTCTGAGAGAAGTGTAATTTTGAAGTTGGGGTGGGGACACAGAATTTAGCCCAGCTTATGTCAAAGCCACAGGCAACCTGGAATCAAAGGAGAGCCCAAGAATGAAGCCCGTGAAGGAGCCTGCGAGATGGGGCTACTCCAGCGCTCTGCCGCTGAAGATACCTACTTACATTTCCAGCTGGCTTTTGGTCCAGACATTTTTAGTCAGTGGTTTTGCTCTCAACTTATTCACTTCTCTGGTTTTATCATTTGCGAGCAGGAAGGGTAGAGTCCTCTGGGTCTAGGGTTTCCCTGCTGGACTGACAGAAGGACGTTCTATTATTTTTGTAGGGCTGCTGTAATAGGGTCCCAGACACTTGTAGCTTAAACAACTGAAATTGATAATTCTGAAGGCTTGATGTCTAGAATTAGGGTCTCTCCAGGGCAGGCTCCTTCTGAGGGCTATGCAGAAGGATCTGCTGCAGATCTCTGTCTTTGGCTGATAGACTACTGCTTTCATTCTCACCATGTCACTGTCCCTCTGTTACAAGTCCGCTTCCATTTTTCTTACTTTTATAGGGTTACCAATCATATTGGACTGGGGACCATGCCAATGATTCTTTCCAACATAATTTACGGTGTAATATCTCGAAATAGAGTCACATTCTGAAATACTGAGGGGTGGGACTTCAGCATATTAAGATTTTAGCATATACATTTTTGGGTGTGGGGTGGAGACACAAAATTAGCTCATAGCACATAGATTCTTAAGAATTGTGACAGAAAAATAACTCTAGATGAACACTCAGATAATGAAGAGAAGAGACTGTCAGACATGTGCCTTATATCTCCTTGTAAAAATGAAGACATTTATTTTTAAAATACTAGAAAAGATTTTTTTCCCCAAGAAAGGGCCATACATTTCTTTTCATCATTCTTGACGTGTCTTAAGAAATCTAAAATCACTCCTAACTCGATGTGGGGAGTCGTCTGTGTCCCCAATTCATTTTTGAGGTGTGTGTTACATATGGGATATAGCAATTATTCCTGACATTCAAGCCTCACTCTTGATGGCTCAGAGAATACAAAATGAAATCACACAGAAAGTCGGATACAAGGCATACAAAATTAATCTCATGCTCCAATTTCAATTATTCATCATCCCCAGGGCAGGAGGAATAGATGCCAGAGTCAAAACAACAGAGTCACTGATACAGCGCTGGGTACAAGGCAGCAGAGACAAGAATGTGACAGGAAATATGTATGTGGCGCCAGTAGTCCCTGTGGCTGCCTTTGAATCCTACCAGGCAGCAGCAGCCCTCACTGATAGAGTCACGGTCTTCATAA
Organism: Dinomys branickii; assembly: GCA_004027595.1. Taxonomy (NCBI): domain Eukaryota; kingdom Metazoa; phylum Chordata; class Mammalia; order Rodentia; family Dinomyidae; genus Dinomys; species Dinomys branickii. The sequence goes on from PVLD010007562.1 coordinate 33,081, forward strand.
ACTATGCATGTGCCTTGCAAGCAAGGAACAAACATGAAAACCAAAGAAGCAGTGGAAGGAGATGAACGTTACTGGCGTGCCTGGAACGCTGCTTGTGTGGCCAAAGATGCGTGTCGGAAATCACATGACAGGAAGCTTAGGATGGACCAAGTAGACTTCAGAAGGCTACATCTGTTCTTCTGGACCTTATTTTAGAAATGAGCAACTACTCCACGGCAAAGGCTTTGTTGTGGGCATATGTGTACACACTCACACATAGAAGTGTTCAAAATTCCAGCCACCGCTTTAACTGCTATTTACTTTAACCGTAAGTTGGGGGAAGAGTTGTTTGATGTAACAGCAAGACCATGAACGTATAATCAGCTTACACACCAGCAGGTGACAGTGTGTGGGATGACACTTCTTTTCTAGGGTGACAATGACAAGGATGCACTTACAGGCTTCGAATGGCAAGCTCACCTTCGTTCCTCAGTAGTACGGGAGCCTCCTGAGGATAAGGCTGACCTACATGGTCTCTCCACTTAGGTAAGGGGACCAATAGGCTTTTAGCTGTTGTTCTGCAGTATCAAAAGTTTGTAAATCACATCATTTTTATTGAATTTTATGAGCACCGGTGCTGAAGTTTAAAAATTCAGAAGAGAGCTCAGAAAGATCTTGGAATGGAAAAAGTACTTCATGATTTTCCAGCGCATAGGTGATGCACTCACACTCCGCTTCTCCATGAAAATAGAGAAGGGTGAAAGGAGCTTGAGAGTATCTAACAGTCTGAACTCGCCCCAGCGAAGTACATTTCCCCATTAAACTCACATCCATCTGATAGAGTACATTATTTTGACAGGAGAATGTGAGCATAATACTAAGAATGAAAACTTAGTGCTGCTTTGAGTTCTCCTCTTTTCCTTGCCTCACTGGGAAGATAGAATGATACTATTTTTGGCTTCCTCCCCATTCACCCCAAGAGAGTCTGAGGATTGCATCCTTCCAGTCCTTGCAGAAAAGAGTTGATTTGTTGACTAGTTTTCCTTGTAATGGGCCAATAAAGTCAATTAGAAAACAAATGAGGGGCTGGGAATATAGCTCAGTGGAATAAGCGCTTGCCTAGCAAGCGCAGGGTCCTGAGTTCGATCCCCAGTACCGCAAAAAAAAAAAAAAAAAAAAAAAAAAAAAAAAAAAAAAAAAAAAGAAAACAAATGAAAAGAAAACAGTAGTGAGATTTCCTAGAGCAGCAGAGTTACTTGGAAGAAGAGGGACGACAGGAGACGTTTTACTCACTCGGCTGTGAAGACAGATAGGTCTGGGTTAAGAGGGTCAGAGGGACGAGACTGGTACAGCAGGGTCTCCTGGCAGCGCCCCTGGGGAGCTGAAACGGCTCAAAGAAGGGTTGCTGGGTAATACAGCAATAGCCAAGAATGCCAGGGCAGGGCCTCACGCCGAAGCTCCACATTGACCAAGATAGCCTGTTTTATTCAGCATGGCTAAAATTTAGACACGTTACTTGACTACGGGATCCTCCTTTTTCTCACAGTATTTACTTTAGAAAACTTGTAGGTTACTTTTCTTGCTTTTTTTCAAACTGTAATTAAGTTCACTGGTACATCTTACATGTACATAATAATCGTATTCATCATAGGCGATTTGTACTTGTACATGATATATTTTGGTTCCTCTTTTTTTCCCAAGCCCCTCTCTTCCATTCATCCCCTCTCCTCTCCTCTCCCTATTCCTGTTTCTGGGGGTTGAACCTAGGACCTTGCACCTAGTGGGTAAGTGCTCTACCACTAAGCTACAGCTGCAGCCCTAGTTCCTCTTTCCCTTTGAACAATTTCTTCCCATTTCACAATATCGATTGTACACTTTGGTCCTTATTTGTTCTTCCGGTTTCTCACCCGGGGGAGTCAGTGTAGTATTTCCACATGTGTGTCTGATTTATTTCACTTAAGAGTATAGTCTCAAGCTGCATCCATTTACTTAGAAATGTCTCAAATTTATCCTTCTTTATGGCTGAGTAGTATATAAAATTTGTATATAAAAATTATATATAAAATTATATACAATGGTATATAAAATTGTATTGTATATACAACATATATATTGTGTGTGTGTGTGTGTGTGTGTGTGTGTGTGTGTGTATATATAATTGTATATAAAATATCACTTTTATCCATTCAATAGTTGATGGGTATTTGAGTTGTTCCCAAGATTTAGCTCTTACAAACTGTGCTGCTATAAACATAGGTGTGCATATATCACTGAGGTATGATGTTTTCAATTCTTCTGGGAAGATACATAGGAGAGGAGTAGCTGGGTCAATTGGGACCTCTAATCCTAGCTGTCTGAGTAGTCTCCACACTGACTTCCACAGTAGTGTAAATTACTTTTCTTGAGAATGGAGAGCCAGCCCTTTGATGTGCAATCATGAAGAAATATTGGGCCCTCATCAATTTTCCCTTTAACTTTGTCCTGCCATGTCTTTCTACTTGCTCACCCCTTAAAAACTCTCCTGATTTTTTATTTTAACAAACTTAAGTTTTATATCTTTTCTCTATGATAAGTCTTGTACCACAGTAGTGCTGGACAAAGCCGTCCTTATCATGTTAACTCCCTCTGGAGTAAGTTTTCTTTGACAATATCCCAAGGCTGAAAGAACACCAGTGAGGTCCTGTGTGGATGTTAACAAGAGCACTGCCTAGGGAACCAATGTGAGAGGTGATCACCAACCTGGAAGACCTTCTCCTGAATTCTTTGATACTATATGCAGCACAAAATATGGCACAGACTGGAAAAACCCTGTGGAGACTGTGTTAAATTTACTATCCGTCCAGAAGCATGGGAACTCATAGTAAATGAACACTAAACAAAAATTCCCTTCTCACCTATACATGCTGGATCATGCTATTGCCATTGCTGGGTGAGTTCCCATGAATCCTCACAAGAAAAGACGTGGATCTTGTGATGATTGGCTGAGTTGGCTTTTGATTGTTGTCAGAGAAAAAATTCCAGGGAGCATCAATGAGAGCGATATTGTTAAACAGAGTTAAAGAAATACACACTTAGAGAAAATATAGTGCAGTCCCTAAAGAGAGAGGCTCCCTGTGGTCTGAGGTTAGGGGCATTTTTATGTTCTTTGTGGTATTCTTTAAGATGAATGATCTAAGACGTTTTGCCTAAAACATTCTTTGACTCAATTTCTTCATCATAAGACCAGTTATTGCCCTTTACCTTATCAGCTGGGTTAATTTACGGATGTGTAGTATTTTTAATTATCTTTGAGTGCAGTGGAACTTGAAGAACAAACAAACCCAGGGAATAAACGTAAATATACCTCTGTGTAACCTTGGGTATCACTGTGTCCTGAAGCTGCAATTTTCTTAAAAGTACAATTTTAAAATTGTGATTTTCTTTGTCTCCTTTCTGCCTGTCTTTACTTGTACCCCATGTCATTATTACTGCCACAAAGTCCTCCTGCTATGCACTGTTTGTATCCTCCCGTAATTAATGTGTTGAAACCCTGATGTCCAATGTGAGGTACTCGCATGTGGGGCTTTTGAGAGGTTATTATGCTTAGATGAAGTCACAAGGGTGGGTCCCCACGATAGGACCCGTGCCCTTATAGGGAAAGGGACAGGCAAAAATTGACTCTTCCCACCACATGAGTGCCCACACCAGAAGGTGATCATATGATCAGCTGGTAACCTAGTCTCCAAGCTCCATCTCCAAGAAGACTGAAATAAGTTGTTTAGGCCACCAAGTTTGAGGTGTTTTGTCATTGCAACCTCTGCTTCGATGCTTATCAGTGGAGAAAGAGCAAAAGGATGCTCAGAGTTAGTTGATGAATAAGGCAACATGGAGGTAGGAAGATCCCACAACATCTCACGAGAAGCCAAGAAAAGCTAAGGGGGTTAAGTAACAGAGTACAAGAGGAACAATAGGAAAGTGAAGAAAGGATTTATAAGAGATTGAAGGAAAGTAGGAGCTGTTACCAGGGATGCGCACAGTGACTCATGGTTAATTCTGGAGCTGGCCCAGAATTTAAAAACATATGCCAGGTTACTCTTGCATCATGATATCTTAATAATAGTGATGTTAATATCTTATGATTATTAAGTTTTGATAGTTCAGATCTGTGTTTTCTATTCATATTTTCACAATCACCTGAAATTTATTAAGATATCATAAAAACTAGGACAGTTATAAAACTACCACTCAGTCACTATGAATCTTCTCTTTCCCTCTTCTCAGCATTTATGAACCAAGCTGATAACCTCTTAAAATATTAAATTCACTCCCCTGCTCAACACCTCCACAGCTATTACCACAAGCCAGGCCATGATTACCTCCTCCCTCAGCCCGTAGACGATTGGAGGAGCCTCCTCTCTGGTCTGACTGTTTCTCCTTGCCCACCTGTGACCCCTTCTGCAGAGAGGAGCGTGGGCAATTTGCAAATGTATATTAGATCATATTGCTCAACTGCTTAAATCCTCCACTGGCTTCCTATCACCTTTAAATCAAATCCCAATTGTTTACTGTGGTATAATCTGCCTCCTACCCACATCTAAAGTCAGATTTTAGACCTCTCCCTGGAAATAGTCTCACTGGCAGTTTCCTTGACACCAAATGTCCATCTGCCCTTTATGGCCTCATCCTCTAGTTCTCAATTTAAATGAACTCTTTCCAGACCAGTTATTTTAGTCAAATATGCCAGTAAATTTTACACTATCTTTTCATTAACACATTTTCCTCTCTTACTATTTATGTAATTATTTACCTTCCTCCCTGAAATCCAGTGAAAGCAGAGGTGCCATTTGCTTCTTGTGCACTGATTGATCCCTAGTACCAGGGTAGAGGTGCACTGCTTGTCCAAGGATGTTCAGCTACAAAGCCGAAATCAAAAGTGCAGCAGCGTTCCAGTCGGCCGCCATGTTTACGTTAGTTTAATCATGCTTTTGTCTGATGCTCGGACAAAATGCACGACACACAGCTCTAAGGAAGACAGGCTTTATTCTGGCTCACAGTTTCAGCCATTTTCATCTGCATCAAGGGGTCCTTGGCAGAACCGCGGCAGAAGCCTGTGCCGGAAGAGAGCTGCTCACTCCATGGCAGGAGGGTACGGAAAGAGCTGGGGGAAAGGGCTCAGGGACAGGAATATGCCCCTGACGGCAACATCCTCAGTGATCTACTTCTTCTGGTTGCCCCTCACTCCTGAAAGCCCATTCAGCTATAGGAGTGTTACTGCCTTCCCGATCCAGTCACTTCTCAAGGCTCCACCTCTGAGCTTGGGGGATCAAGCTGTCAATACTTGTCTTTGGGGTACACTTCTCATTCAAACCGTAGCAGTATTTCCTAGCATATCTCTATTTATTTATTTCACAGATGTCATATGATGGCAGAGTCGAATCCTCAGCACGGACAGCAGGGCTATTTCCAACCTCGCTCCTGCCTACCCACCCAACTTCACTTCTCAGGAGCTCTCCCTCCTCCTACACGAGCTGCGTCCCAGCCATAGCACACACAGATCCTGCGGTTCCTCTGAAGTGCTGAGCACTCTTACTGTGGCCATGCTTTCACAACTGTCCTGCCAGAAATAACATTTTTCCTCTTTCTTTTTTTTAAAATTTATTTATTTATTTTTTTTTGGCGGTACTGGGGATCGAACTCAGGACCCTGCGCTTGCGAGGCAAGCGCTTATTCCACTGAGCTATACCCCCAGCCCCCCATTTTTCCTCTTTCTTAACCTGGGTATGCCTAACACATCATGTGACCTGACATAGAACTTCTGGGAAGCACTCCTTGACTTCCTGTCTCCCTGTCAGGAGCAGCTGCGAACATGACACTTCTGAAGCAGACGTTTCCATGCTTTCAGATCTCACTGTCACCGTGTCTGTCTCACCAGCGCCTGCCTCCTGCTGCCACTACCTCTCTCCCTCACTCTCTTCTTGCTCACACACAGGGTATGAACTCTGGGAAAGTGATGATTCCGCTCCCTGACCAGGAAGTGTGTGTGCTATACTAGGCCCCGAGTTTCTCAGCAGGTGCAGAAACCCTAGCTCACAGGGGTATTTTGTTTTCCATTGCATCCTTTATCGCCACATTTTTCACTTTTTTACTTCTCAGCTGGTGTTTCCTTCACCTCCCAAATGAACTGTTTTCAGTCACATCCTTGTGTTAGATCTGTTTCTTGGGGAAATAAAACTAGGAAAGCATATACTACAGCGCACTTCACAGTGTCTTATAATTGCTTTTGACCTGGCTAGAGCACCTTTGAGAGTGGGGTTAAAATTGTCTATCTGTATTCCTCACACCCAATAAAGACATTCTACCTAGGAAGGATGCAGTAAGCGTTCATCAAAACAGTGGACAGGGCTTAATAGATAACCTGCTGTGCAGAACTAGTAAATAAGATTCTTAATCCAGGAGAGAAGGAAATAGATATTTCTCACATGGTTTGGCTTGGGGATGAGTTTTAGCTTCTTGCAGGATTTCTGCATTAAAATTAGTTGAGATTTGCAGGATAATTTTTTTCCTAGCTCCGATTTTGTTCATTTCCTGGCACTGACTAGGCATAATTTATAGCAGTTTTCAGTGTTTTGGGTTGCTCCAGAAGTGAACCAATATTCTAAAATTAATCTAATCATGTCCCTTTTCTTTACCATATAGTGTTGTGATTTCTATGTTTCCCTTTAATTTGGGGAGTAATGCTTTTGTTCTTTATTTCAATTTGGTTATTGCTATCCAGATCCCTTCAGAAAAAGCCACAGAGCTCTGTAGAACAGGACGATCAGAGTTAACCACAAAGTACTATATTTTAAAAATCATTCAGAGTGGATTTTACATGCTTTCATCACAAATAAGTATGTGAGGTAATACATATGTGAACCTCACTAATTGGTCATTCTGTGATGTACACACCTTCTAAAATATCACACTGTATTGGACAAATATGTGCAATTTTTGTCAGTTGCAACAGTTTCACAGAGGAAAATATTTTATTATTTATGATAAAATCGGTGGACTTTATTTCAGAATATAAGTGATCAGTGAGCATTGCTGATAACATTTAGTAGCAATATGAACATAGCTTCTCTTTAAAGAAAAAACCAAGAACCTAAAGACCAAAACTAAAAATCCAAGAAAATGCTTGCCCTCAATATTGTCCGTTACAGCTGAAATACTTTAAACACATCATTTGCTCCTTTCTGATGCTAAGCTCAAGATGCATTCTGTAAGGATTAAAGTTTCCCCTGCTGGAGCAGATTAGCAGGTCCAAGTCTCTCTTTATATCAGCTTTTACTTTCTCTTTTGATTATTTCAAAAGTTTATGATATTTGTATATGTGAAGTATTCTTTCAAATAAAGTTTTTATTTCTTACTTTATGGAGGGAATTTAGAGGAACGATCGTACTGGTAGATACCTAGGCAATATTACTAATATATTATGAATACATAGAGCCTGAATGACAATTTTCAACAAATGACAAGGAAATTGGAAGGCCTGCACTCATTTTGTTGTACCATGGCACTTGCATAGAATTCACTTTTCTTACATTGAGAGCATTTGCAGTTCTACTGACACATGACAGTTGATTTATAAACACTTGATTAAATTTAGCAGTGCCATTTTGATACACCTGTCCACTCTGTGGTTAACCAACAAAGACTGGGCAAGTGCCGTGGTACAACAACTTGACTGTAGGACTTTCCATTTCCTTGAAAATTGCCATTCAGGCTCTATGTATTCATAATATATTAGTAATATTGCCTAGGTATCTCCCCATATGATCACTCCTCTAAATTCACAGTCTCAAGTTAAATAGTTAAATAGAAAGTGTTAATATGAACCAAGAAAAAGGTGAAGGAACATCCCTCTGTCTATGAGTGAAGAAAGAATGTTCCAAATTCTTTTTGTGCTAAGAGAATGGTAATTATGTTGAGCCTCAGAGGAAGAACAGTTTTCAACACATAGCTTGATTCTACCCAAACTAATGCTGATAAGTTTTCTTGACCATTTACCACCATTTTAGCTTCTAACAAAGGTGTCAATAATCTTAACATCTGCTTGAATAAAAGACAAGAAATATAATATGAAATTATAGAATATTAATATCTTTATGAAGAAGCTAGTATTTGGAGTAGATGCCTGTAGTGTCTATTTCTCATTGAGGGGCATAGCACTGTTCTGTTGTAATGTTTGACTTACCTTTAAGTTACTCTGGAAACTAATGCTTTGTATAGCTAAATAATCAAGGCCAAACTTACTTGTTTTTCTCCTGTTGATAAAAGGCTGGAAAGTTGAATTCTAACATGCCTAACTCCCTGTTAATTTTAAGAGGGAAGAATCCCAGTTAGACTTAGTCCATTACAGAGATCAGGAAGCTACAGCATGTTAGTTATATCCAGCCGCTGTCTGGGTAAATAAAATTTTATTGAACATGGTTGCACTCTGGCTTATGTATTGCCACAAACCAAAAAGATATGGCCAGCAAAGCCTAAAATTCTTTTCATCTGACTATTTCTAAAAAATGTATGTGGACCCCTGAGCTACTAACTGTATGCTGAAAAGTGACAGATTAGGACTTTTCTGCCTTAATACTTAAAATTTGATTTAAGCATTATCTGGATTTCTGGAGTAAATCTAAATCTGTAAGCAGTTTGAAATAAAATAATATGTTATGCAAGAAAGCTCCCTATGTTAGGAGATTTAAAGGACTTTGGCCATCTTGTTTATTAATCTGAAACTGTGGGATCTTTTCTGTTCTTAGTTTGAGAAAAATCTTGGTAAGGAAATGTGTAATTACCTAATAAGGAAAAGTGCTGTTTGGCTAGTATAGTAAAGCTAAAATCAGGAAAAAATGTAAATGATAATGAATTTCTTAAATTACCTTTAAACATTTATTAAATATCTTTTTTAAATGGTCAATACATGTGGATACACTGGGCAGAAACAGGAAGCAAGAAAACTGAATTTCTTTTAAAAACATAATTCATGTTTTTACTCTTCTTTAATACTCTATTCCTGCAGAATCTGATTGTAGTCAGTTTCAATTCCACCTACTGATATCTTCTTTATATTTCTATACCCAAGTATCTACTATCTCTACAGAGACAATTTGCAATTGTCCAGAACATTTATCTTACTCAGCCTCAAAAAATCCTAACTGTGATTTTTGATTTGCTGTTTGCTCGTGTTCTTGTGTTTATAAGACACTGTCATGATTACTTGACAAATCTAGCAAAGGGAGCCACATCTGTTGGTTTTGAGCCTGCACAGCTGGAAGTTCCTTAGCTTCTATACTAAACTTTTTATATGAGTATAATTTTTAGTTGCCTATTCCATCTATATTTATGCAAATTACAGTGTTATTTATAAGCAAGTAAATAATTATTTTTAAGACAACATCTGCACTTCTGTCTGAATATCAGACACCTGCAAAGTCAGCTTGCTTTGAATGAAAGGCCAAATAGTGCCCGGATCAGAACATAGCCTGAAATAAATTTCAGTCATTTGGGTGCTTATTGATCTCAATTTTAATTTAAGATATTTACTTATTAGTGATTGGTCTTAGATATGCTTTTTATTGCAAACCAGTTTTAGATATTCCAAATATAAACCCAAACCAGTGAGGGCTAAACAAAACATACACTTTAATTTTGGATCCCACGTCATTTGTCAGCTACACGACTTTGTAACTGTGTGACTGAACATTAGTTCCTCTTTATCTGTGAGGTACGGATAACAGCACCAATCTCATTCTAAGGATTAAATGAGAAAGGGAGCCTACACAGTGTTTGACTTTAGCAACAATTACTAGTTCTCCTTCTCCACTTCACCTTCTTCTTATTCTTTCTAAAGCATAACTGCATTTTCCTCTAGCTACCAAAGATGCAAAAAAAGAAAAAAAGTTATAGGAATCTGGATACAAAAAATGAGCTCTGAGTAGAGTCAAAGCTACGGTTAGAATCATAAGAATTAATTGTTGTTCAAACTCCTAGAGATGTCTTTTGGGAAACAATGAAAATCAAAAGGAAAATAAATCAACTAGACTAGCAGTTAAATCATTTCCATGTTTGAAAGCTTGGCAGGCAAGATGCTGGAGCTATGAACAAATTATTCTTGGAAACCATTTAATACCAAATACATTGTATCATAACTGAACATTCTGGCAGACATTAAAACACAATTTAGGAATCATATTGACTCTAGTCTTATTTCTAGCATTAATGTTTCTGCCTAATAAATAAACCCACAAACATGTTAATCACGGAAAGTTGGATGAAATGAGTTTATGATAAATTAAAAGTTATCTCTTTTCAATATGTATACTGTTTCATGATGCAGTTCATTTATTCCATCTTTTGCATTCACTCCTAGAATAGTCACTAGCCAGTTAGAGTAAATCATTACTGCTTATTTTCCTAACCACTCTATTGATTATTCCCTAGCAGTTGTGCTCCTACCTCTATCCCATTCATTAATTTGTTATTTTCTAGTCAGTGCTGACCTCTGTTCATTAGAGGCAACATCTGTGGACTTGAAAGCAGAAGAGTTGGGTTCTCATCTTTTCTCTGCCCCCAATTAGTGATATAGCTCTGGAGAAACCACTTACCCTCCAAGCCTCTAGTTTCCTCTTTTGTTGTGCTCTTTTGGATTCGAGAACTGTACACTGCTTGAAGAAACACTGAATCAAAAATCAGGAGAGTTGAAGTCTACCTTTGTGTTAGTCCTTGGTAATTTAATCAACCTCGTTGTGATTTCCATTTTCTCCATTGTAAACTAATAAGTCCCATAGGTTCATGTAATGTTAGCTCCAGAATGGATCTGGGGGTGGGCCATCTACTCAGCTTCCTTCCTTTGCTCTTGAGGAAGCTCAGAGTTCATCTGTCAGGCTCCAGGACCTAGTGACAAAAGGGTAGAAGACCATGTCTTCTGTCCCCCACCTGGGCTGAGCTCCTTATACTTTTTCAACTGGGGTCATTTCCATCTGGATTATATAATTGTACTAAAGATCAAGTGAAAACTTGTGGGGTTGTTTGGGCATCTAAAGTATCAAAATAATTTATTATCAAAATAATAATGATAATTTAGTCACCTCTTTTTTAATGGATCACTGATCGAGGTTAAGCATTGCTACTCTCCTCTTAGTTTCAAATCAGGAGATTTTAAATATTTTCAGAGTGACAGATTCTTCTCATTCTCTTTCAGTATAACACAAGAGCAAGTTTAGACAAGAGTCTCAAGGTACTCAGTTAATATGTGATGGTGTGGTTGGGGAGACTTTAGAAATGAAGCGTCTTCAAGTTGGTGACTCTCCAGCCAAGAGACATCCTCAGATATTTTCTAGGGCATCAGACATGGGATCTCTGGTTTCACATACACTGGCTACTGGGATAGAGAGGGCACAATTCCGGCCCTCATCTATGGGTTCCACTTGGATTCAAAGATGTAATATTCTATGCTTACTGACTCCTTTGGAGCAAATTAGAACATACAGTGCTGGGGGTTAGGCAGACTTATCCAAGTCTATCTGGAAATTGAGTCAATCAAACACTAAGAGACAATGCACGCTTTATGGAATTCATTTTCCAACTTTTTCTTTTTCAGAATGAAATGTTCAGGACTGCACTGTTGAGCTTTCAAAGGACTACTAGGCATTCATTCACTTCTTAAATCATAGAGCTCTAAGGGATCTTAAGCCACAACCTCTTATTTTGCATTTACAGGAAAATTGAGTTGCACAAAGAAACGAGGTAAATTTAATCAACCAGATAACAAATGCTGAAAGACACAAGCAAAACCAGATTCTAGGTCTCCTTAGAATGGAGAATGAGTGGGTGACGCATGTTCTATGGTATGACACACAATCTTAGAAAAGACACTGTTGTGCTGATCCGAGAAAGAGCACATTAATGTGTGTCAGAGAATGGGCACTCCAGAAATATAGTGAAAGAGGAAAGGAACGTTAAGACAGGTAAGTGTCACTTGGGGAGGGGGATAAAAACCCTAAATGAACTTCCAGGCATGGAACTCCCTGGAACAAGGTATAGTGACTGTGTTTCAGAAATATTTTTGAGTATAAGTTTTTTTCCACTAGGGTATCATATTCTCTGTCATGCAGTAAATATTGCAGTTCAGTCTTCTTATTACGTTTATCACTAATGGGTAGCATCAGAGTTGAACTCCTCTTTCTTTTCTTTTTACCTTCAGCTAAGAAAATGTGGGTCCATGTTGGGGTGGAAGTTTGATAGTAACAGAAAGAGCCATCCATTTCTTTGGACAAGAAAAGGGGCTATCATATTTGCAAATGAAGTAGACCCACAAATGAACTCATTATACAGTCAATCCCAATGCCTATCTACAGATAGTCTGAATTGGTTCATTGGGGTTGGTAACCAGCCATCAGCTTTTTTACATTTTGAGATATGTTGCCTTGTGGGCTGGGTGTGATTTATCTTGATTGTAAAAGTAGGTTATCTTTTATCCTAAAAGTAGGTTACCTTTGGCCTTAAGGAGTGAAGATCAGGCTTAAGCATCTTAAAATTTCTTTAAACATAATAAAAACAATAAATAATAATATACTTGCTATATAGCAAATAATAAATTTGTTGCATGGTACTGTCACACAAATATTTTCCAGTTACTGGTGCCAACAAATTACCAATGGAACATTAGTTGTGTGAGTGAGTGATTCATGGGAAACAGGTAGCATGTTTTCACAAGTAAAGACAGTTTCCTTTATTTAAAGGATGGGTGCCATTTGGTCTGTTTATTCTGAGCACTAGAATTCTGTATAACGACAAGATAAGAATTTGAGAAAAATCCAACCACACTGAGATGCCAGTTATATGCAGAAACTATGTAGGAAACAAATAAACAAGAATACACCAAGAAGCAAAAATGGATTTGAGCGAATTTTGCTATCCATTTGTGACAGTTTCCCTGAGGAAGTAGTAAACCCTCAGCAGGTGGGGCCATGGCATTGTACTGTGAGCTCTGAAATGTGTCTCCTATGTCTTTGTTCATTGGTCCATTTTCCTCCTCCTTCCACGCTGACCTTTTTTCATACCAGTCTATGCTGCAGAGCTTATTCCTATGTATCAAATTTCTAAATATCAGATGCAAAGAACTACACATTCTCTACGTATCATTGCTCAATGGTTAGATTTTAGTAAGAATTTATTTACCATATGAGCCATTGCTTGTTCACACAAAATCGTATTTCTGCAATTTTTATGCAACTTTCTCTCCTTCCCTGTACATGTCTAACACTGTGCAGCAGGATTTGGGAAAAACTCCATCATCCTCTCCATTCAGTCAGAAGAAAATTTACACATCACAACCTATCTGTGTTGACTCCTCCATTGGCCGACCAACAATCCCACAGTTGTTCTTAAGAGACATCCTTCCTGATTGTAGCAGATTGGAGTTGTTCTACTGAAACCTACATTAGATCTGCTGCTGTAGAGGTGTATATGGATCTCATCAATGCTGTCCTGACATACTTTGGAGGCCCTGGCGAGAAACTTTTAACATTGCATTGGAGTTCACTGCACATTTTTCATTTTTTAAAATTTCATCATTTTTAGCATTCGAGTATTTATGCTCTATGGCATTATCTAAGGTTCTTAAGCTTATTCACTGTCACCTACTTCTTTTGTTTAAAAAAGCTACACCAACATGAAAAATATCTAAACCTTCAAATTTCCAGGGAACAGGTCAGTTTCAGGTTCCCAAGTTTTCCTGACTTGGAGCCTGTGGTTGAAATTTCCTGCTCATTTCAGATACACAGCGAATTGGTTCCATCCCCTGGGCTTATTTAGTGCTTCAGGGTTCCTGTTATTTCTCACCGGTGTATTATAATCTGAAGTAGAATGGGGCACATGTTTTTCTATGAATACTTTCATATGCTCAGTCTGTTCTCTAAACTTATAAGTGAAGCTTAGATGGGGAAGTTTAACAGAAGAAAAAGTAAAAAGAAAGAAAAGATTTGATATTTGTTGTATTATTTTAAGGTAGTGATAAGTAGTGCCTATTAAAGAATAAAACACATCTGGCTATAAATATTTAATATACATAAAAAGCACAGTTAGACTTTCACTGTTTCAACATACATATTCAAAATTAAAAATTAGAATCCTTGAATAATTTATCTTATTCCCTCTCTCCCCAGCATTTGCATTTTCTCACAAGGTTTATGTTTATTATCCCCTTTCCTGTGCTTAGATACCTAGCAACAGCTAAGTACTGTTATGAAGAGATTTAGAGCACAAAGATAATATAATTAAACTCACTACTGATCAATATTGCAAGGTACAGTTAAGAAAAATTATTGCCCAAAGAAAACACTGTACTCTAAAACCTTACTTGTAAAATAATCTATACTTTCAAACTACTGTAAATAAAGCCTTTTTGAATTTATTCAAGTTTATCTTGTCATAGTCATATTATGAACACACCTGATGGACAATTCATCAATAATTAATCTAAAAAAATTCCCAGTTGATGAATTCAAACTGAATTTTTCTCTCTAATTAGTTCACTGTAGAAATGGGTATTTCCTACTGTCATTGTATAATGTTGAATATGCATAAAAATATACTGATGAAAATTACATGATTTGCTGACATGATTTAACAATACTGAATGGTGGTAATTGGGCTAAATTGTGCAGGCCTGGATTCATTCAGTGTAGTCTTTCCTGTGCATATAAAATAAGATTGAGCCTCTAAATCATATGCATATACATATATATTTTTTTCTCCTTATAACTCAAGAATCTTGTTTTAAATCGTGGGTCATGTTTGCAAAAACAAAAAGACCATTTATTAATAGATGACAGATATATTATTTTAAAAACTAACAATTATCTGGTATTTGCCGAGGAATGTGCTTAAGTGTATGTGTAAGTTGTAGAGAGAGTCAGTGGACTCAGGATTGGATTTTACTTGTTCTCTGAATGTGAGAGGTGCACCCGGGGAGCACAGTCTTTTCTCTTGTTTGGGCGAGGAGTGGGGAGACAGCTGGCACAAGGTTTGGAGGGGTAGCTTTCTTTCCTTGTCTCAATCACTGGAGCGAAGTTATGACCTAGGCCAAGAAAATCTTCTGTTCAGTTAGTTTATGGATTCGGGAGGAAGAGCAAAGTATCCGACTCTCACTTCAGAGACTGCTCAGCGGCAAGTCTTAGGTTTTCATGGAGACGGAGACTCAGGACTGCTCATGCATCTGGGTTAGCTGACATCAAATACTGAAGACCAAAAGAGTGACTTACAGCGCTTTTGTGAAGCTGGGCACAGAGTGTACCTGGGCGGAGAGGTAGCAAGTGGGGTCAGGCTCCCACGTGACCCGGTCTTTTGAATAAATTTGAGCTGACAGTCTATTAGGAAGCAGGGGAATAAAGCTGTATCCATCAGTTAGGAACACAGGAGTTCTAAATGAAAAAGTTATCAGGCAAAACTCAAAAGTGAAAGTGTAAATGGACTGTGGATTAATTTAAAGGAAATTTAGTCATGTTAGCCAGTGTAGGAAGTGTTACATTTTTTCGTCTGGTTTTTTTATTTCATCTAGGAGTTTGTTGATACAAATTTCAACATCTTTTGTTAATCAACCAAAACTTATTCTATATGTATGTTTATAGGTTAGGTATTTATTGTCTTAAGTATGATATTAGAACTTAAAATATTTGACAAAGCTATCACTTGAGCTTTTAAAATTACATTTATCAATAAGGAAAATTGTTACAATAGTAACCAGTTGGAAGCATTTGTTTAATTTTGGCTGTGAATTTTCCACCTTGCAATTCCATCTTTATCTTTTGTAAATAATTCTGAAGACCAAAATCTAGTCATGGTCTTATACTGACAATACTTAATAAAAAATCTTCAATTTGTTCACATGAAACACCCATGTTTAATCAAGGATCCACATAGTGAAGCTGTCCCACTCCTAAGAGACTTTTTGAATTTAATCTTCCATCTCTCCCTTCTACTTCTCAACTTTATGAAGTACAAAGTAGTATAAAGCAAAACATTCTGTTACTAGGTAATTTATTTGCTCCTTGTAGACAGCTGCGGCAGAACACATCAGCTCAGGGGTCACTATCTCACCACCTGAAGTGGGAAGATGTACTCAAAGCTTTATTTGGCACCATAGAAATCACTCCCACAAAGCCCAAGTACAGGTCACTCAAATGCCACATTACTGCCAGGCCAATGGACATCATCCAAGGATAGATGCTTCCTTGGCTAGGTTTCCTGTCACAGTACTAAATACAAACCTCAAGTCCTCTCTCTCTTCATCCTGGCACACCTGCTTCTCTTTGTTGAAATCAGTTTTGCCCATGATTATCCAGATTGCAAATGGATGAAATGTTTCATGTTTTAATGTTGCTCAGTACTTCATTTGCAGCATACGTCAATGGAAACCTACAAAATGCCAGGCATATGTTCAGATGTTAAGAATATAGCTGTGGTACGCTGCAAAGACCTTGCCCTCAAGAGGCTAAAATCCTTTGGGGAGAGACAGGCACTGTACAGTGTGATGAACTGATGAATGCTGCATATGAAATGGAAGCTAGAGTTAGGGACAATGCGATGGTGGTTACTCTCTTAGCTACAAGGTTAGGAAATGCCTTTCTGAAAAGGTGCTCTTTTAGCATTGTTATGGTTTGTGTCCGCACGTCTTCCCAAATTCTCATGCAGTTATGGGGCGGCTTTTAGAGTTTATGACTGATCCATGATCCAATAGTGGGATTATGGGTGTGAGAGCTATACCTGCACTAGGGCGGATAGTTTGTATATGTAAGAGAAAGGCTGCTGGCTACCATTCCTCCTTTTGCTCTTGCTGTTTTTGCTGTGCACCGCCGCCATGAACTATAGCCCTCTGCCATGTGCCACTGGGCCTCACAACCAGCCAAGTATGTACTGAAACCCCCACAAACTGTAAGCTAAATAAACCTTTCCTTCCTTCATTTTGGGCGTTGGGTGTTTTATCTCAGCAATAAGAAAAAAGTAACCAAGACAAGGATAAACCTGAATAAAATGAGAATAACTCATGTACAACAAGAAGAGAATTCCAGGTAGAGGAAAGAGCAATAGTTGAAGTCCTAAGGCCAAGTTTGCTGTAATTGAGTGAAGAGTGGTGGCCAAGACTCGGATATCGTGGGGTCCTGTAATCTGTGCTGAGGAGTCTGGGTATGATGCTGAATGTGAAGGGACTCATAACAGTATGAGGTGATTTACATGCTAACTACTGCATTTAATATCCTCAATTTAGCTAATAAGGCTCCAGCTCCAGCTGGGCGTGGTGGTGCACTCTTATAATCCCAGCAGGGTCTCAGTGAGTTCCAGGCCAGCCTGGGCTGCACAGTCAGTCCAAGGCCAACCGGAGCTGCATAAGGAGATCCTGTCTCAAGAAAACAAAAGCAAAACAGTACAAAAAAAAAAAAGAAATAAAGCCACAACTCCAATTTGTTAAGCTGTCACTTCTTAGCAAACATTGCTTGTTTACATATTACTTCATTTAATTCCTATAACAACCCAATTATTTAGATAACATTACATCCATCTTTCTGACAGGGAAATGGAAGTGCAAGAGGCTTAATTAACGAGTTTTCTTTGCTAATAACTGATACAGCTGGGATTCAAGCCCAGGTCTGTTTGGCTTTGAAGTTGATTCTCCTTCCTTATAAGGAATCTTCCAAGGACTGAGTAATCAAATGCAAGGGAACACTTTGAGTAAGTCAAGAATAAATCACCTGTTGAGGTGTGTATTCATAACCAAAGTTGGAAGTGTCTAGGTTTCTAAACCTTGAGTCCTTCCTACAAGCTCTGAACTGTCTAAGAATGTTACATGGGGGAAAAGATGCTTCTATCTTATTTCGAGGGTCTGTATAACAGTTGTTGAATCTAGATTCTAATAAATACCTTGAGAATAACACTTCTATTGTGTATAACTCTACATTGCTGTCAGTGATTATCATGTGCTGCCCCTTACATTGTAGGCATTATGTATTTTTTAAAAAAAATTTGAATATAATTTTAAAACATTCTGTTCCACTGTTGTGGAAGTTGCTAATACCTGCAAATACTCTAAGGCTCAGGAGGAAAGAGCTCTCTTTGGCCTATACCTTCTTACCATCCTTCTTCTACTTAACTCCCCACTTCTCAAAGGCAAACAATTCTTTTAGAATTAGTTTCCCTGTGACTTGTACTGCCTCTTTCTAAATAATATTTGCATTGCCTTTCCTCCAGTACTGTCAATAGGCTAGTCACTTTCCTCTGTCCTTGTCTACCTGCAGAACTTCAGTGAAGAACTTCATGAGATCCTGGCAGTCCTGTCTGAAGCCTTTCAGTGGTTTTTCAGTGTTAGAGCCTAGATCCTCACAATGGCTTGAAAGGTCCTCGATGGAGCACCAAAAACTCCACCTCAGCCCTCTAGTTTCATTTCTGTTCCTAGCCAAACTTTAGGCACACTGTTTTCCAAGTAATTTCTCAAAAGTGCCAACTGTTTCTTTTCTGTTAACTTCTTTTTGTAGAAGGTTCTTCTTTCAAACACGCATGGTTCAAACTTTCTATTCTCAAAGTCTCAGTGCAGGTGCCCTCCTTGTACAAAATATATCTCCTCCATGGTGTGCTTCCTGTGCTTTTTCTAGAACCTGCTTTGGATTTATTTGTTTGACATTTGTTTGTTGTGTGTACGCAAACATCCCAGCAAGCTCCACGAGGGTAATAACAGTGTCTGCTTTATTCACTCGTCTATTCCCAGTGCCTAAAACAATACTTGGCACATAATAGATCCTAATTATACATTTACTGAAGGACTGAATAAATTGTTTAAATTTGAGTCATACGCTGAACCACTATTCATTTAATATTGTTTGTGCAAGAGTGTGTTTGCCTTGGTATTAATAGTACTTTTGTTTGTCAGGTTATTTATGTTTTCTATGGATTTAATCAGAAGCTGATAACAACAAGAGATTGTTTCTTGCTCTCCTCTTTTCCACCTCAGGATGGTAGCTGATCTCCTCCAGGCTCCCTTTTCAGAGCAGAGGATGAGGGAGCCATCTGTAGCTGGGACCTGTGGGGCTCTGACAGAATAAAAAGGGGTTAGGAACATTCTCTGAGGCTCTTGAGGAGGTGACTAGGCTACTTTTGCTCTCATTTCACTGGACAAATTAGCCACATGCCTTTCCTAACATCAGTAGTTCAGAAAATTCACATTTCTCATGGAAATTAGGGAGACACACCCTAGACCTTTGAACAAATAAAGCTGTTCATGCTGGTATCATTTCTTTCCCAAACTCTTTCAGAATCATATTGCCCCTTTGAACGTGACTGACCGTATCAGGTAATGTACCTTTGGAGGCATCTCTCCAGGAACATCTTTCTGCCAGTGTGGGCTCTGGACTTTCCAGCACTGCTGCTCCTAAGTTATTCTAATACTTGACTAGTCTCCTGGGAGCTTTCTTTCCTTCTTCCTGCCCTTGATCCCTGGCTCTTAGTCTTCCTCCTTCTCAGAGTCCTCTCTGTTTGATGGAGCACATTTTCCAGCTGCTGCTTGAGGAAAGATAAATTCTTCCTCAGTAGTAAATCCTTGGAAACTTTAATTTAGTTAATGTGTCTATCTTTGTACTTAACTAATCACATGCTAGGTTATGGGTCATTTTACCTATGGATGTTGTCTAGGACTTACGAATTCTATATTAGAAATAATCTTGCCTGAGTATTTTGAAGGCCCTGATCCATTTATTTCCAGTATCCCAAGATCTTCTCATACTGTTTTGAATTCTTTCCTGTCATTCAGCTCTCACACAATTTTAGTATTTTTTTATCTTTGGGTTTGTTTGGAAATATAACACATTTAGCATTTTCTAGATATGTATAGACATGTCAAGTGGAAAGACCTATAATGGAGTGAGTTGTAAGTCTGTGCCACTTTGAAAGCTGGGGACTGAAGGTGAATGAACACAGCTCCCCAGGAAGGCAGCAGCTGTTGACCTCAGCTTTCTATAGCTCAGTGGTGGAGGGTTATTCCAAGGAATCCAAAAACGACGGGAAACTCCACATTTTCCAATCCCTGCAGGCCTTGCTATTCTTGCTGCCCACAATGAATGGTTTTTCCTTCTCTTCTGTCTTCTGGAGCTCTTGGGAGGACTCTCATTGGTAAAAATTTAACTGAGGTGTTAAAGTAAGGAAGCATGAGAAATATACTTTCAAGTTTTATGCCTGTAATACAAAAACAAATTTCAAAAGGCAGGGATAATCTTATAGGTACAGTGGCCTTGATAAAGGTCTTTATTGATTCTGCTCAAACTGGATAGGTTTTCTAATCTGAAAATTCATGCCATAGAAAATTTTATTGAATTCTTTATTTAATAACTTCCTTGCTTATTGTTTCTTTTCTAATTTAGGAAATCCTATTAATCATATGTTGGGATTACTAAAGTGCTTTATTTTTTTAAAGCATATTATTCTTGTTCTCATCTTTTTTTTCTTTTCATTATATTCCATTCTCTAAGGGATTTCTGTTCTGTCTTTTGAATTTTTCAACCTATTGGATGTTTACATTTCTGGTAATATATAAAAATACATTTAATGTCTACATCATGTAGTTTATATGCATTTATAATATGTAAATACATACTTTATTATATATGGAATTCATATGTGTATAGAACAAATAATACAATAAATGAATGTATTCTAAATTATACATGTAATATAATAATATATATTTAATTTTCAAGGTCAATTTTGTGTTCTCAGACTACAACTTTCTTTTAAAAAGCATTTACCTTTTCATAGACACAATATTTTTTTTATTAGCATACATTTGTAGTACATAGTGTTTATATTCCTTCCGTAGACATGGTACATGTGCTAATGCTTGTGAATTCCTTTGTTTGTCTCCTTTCCCTTCCCACTCTTTTCTTGATCCCTCTATTTATTGATCCCTTTCTTCTCTGAGAAAGATCTCTCTACTCCCTATTATGCATCTTTTATTTTGCTCTTTACTTACAATTTGGGTTTCTTATATCAAAGAAACCATGAAATATTTATACTTGTGTGTTTGAGTTATTTTACTGAACTTTATGATCTGAAGGGGCATCTATTTTCCTACAAATGACTCAAGTCTACCTTTATGGCAGTGTAATCTTAAACATATTTAAGTGTTTTTATTACAGATTTGTTAAGCTCTTGCTTCTCTTCCATGAGTTATTTGTTTTCTAATTGTAGGTGCTACTCATAATATTTCTACATTTCTGCTATGTAACTACATAGTAGGTGATAGGGTGTTGAGGGATTCTTTGTTGTTGAATAGGATCATGGGATAACCAGGCCAATCACAGCTATGAGAAAGGACAGATATCACTCTCAAACTAAAGAATTTAACTGCTCATTCCAGATTCTCAAGGTTTTTTCCCATCCACCTCGCATATGGTGACTTTCCCAGCAGAGATGATGATTGCTCTATTGATTTCAGCTGCTGAGTAACTGTGATGTGCAGAGCTTGGCAGGTAACTTGCAGTGATTACAAGGAAATCATTATTCTACACCACTGTGAACTTAAGGTTATTTGTAGCATGAACTTGCTCTTCCTTGATAACTAGTAAAGGCTCTCAGGTGGATTATTTTAGTTCTGTCTTTTAGAGTGCAGAAATTCTTCAAAGAACTGCTGCTCCTGAACCATCTTTTCATATTCGTGAGCCTCTGCAGAGGTCTTGTCTGCTTAGTGGACATGGGCAGACTTCTTCAAGGATGGTCATGTATGGATGTAGCTATGTATTTACCTTTAACATTGGATTGAACAGTGTGTCCAGAGGAATTCTACAACATTTTGCTTTGTGAGGAGGAAACTTAAAGCCTAGACTTGGATTCCAGCTTCCTGAAAACCAGAAAAAGGAAGGAATCTGGGACTCTTGCTCTGGTGAACTGGGTATATTTCTTTCCATCTTACTTGTGTGCAGGCTGTCTTCATACCCTTCCCTCTGCCCTGTTTATATCTACAAGGCTTGAGTTTCTCTAGTTGAATTTGTCTAGAGAATCAATTTTCTCTCTCTTTCTATGGTTGGTTCAGAGTTTGTTGCTTGATTGCACAGAGAAGAGAGAGGATATTGGGTTCTAACTTCTTCATATAGAAATTTTCAGTGAGTTCTCCCACTTTTGATTTCACTCCTACCTCAAAGTCTTCCAAAATTACTTGGTATCTCACAATCAAAGCAATCTCTCTCTGGAACAATTTTGGCTTTCCATTTTTGCATTTCTTTGCTGTTCTTTCTTTCTTTTCTCTTTGTTTTTGTGGATTTATATACTTTTCATTTCTATTTTCCTGTTCTAGTTTTTTCGGAGGAAGAAATGCAGGTAAATACATTCAGTCTTGCTTTGTGAACCGGATACTCCTAATGAATGTATACAATATATGATAAAATATAGCAATGTTTATATACTTTTTAATTAATTAAAACTATTGGTACATCTTAGGTGAACAAAATGATCATATTCATTATGAGAAATTTGCACCTGTACATGGTATCACTTGATTATTTTCTTTTCCACCTACTATCCCTTTAACCCTCTTTGTTTCCATGTTTTCCCTCATTTCTTCGTGTTTTTTCTTTCTTCCCACCTCTCCTTTCTGTAGTTCTTCACATTTGAATATTTTCGTCCTATTTCATAATATCTATTATACATTTTGGTTCTTATTTACACTTTTAATTCCTCACACCAGAAAAATAATGTGGTATTTACACATATGTGTCCAATTTATTTCATTTAAGAGTATGGCCTTAAGGCGTGTGCATTTCGCTAGAAATGTCTGTGCAATTAGAAATGAAAAGGGTGATAACGCAATAGATCCTAGAGAAATCCAAAAAATCATCTACTTTTACTTTGAGAACTTGTATTCTAATAAGATGGAAAATGCAGAAGTGGTCAGATTCCTAGATATGTCAATTTTCAAAGCTAAATCAAGAAGCTATAAATATTCTCAATAAACTGATATCAGTCAATGAAATTGAAGATGTAATTAAAAACCTACAAAGAAAAGCCCAGGCCCTGATAGATTCACCACCAAAGTCTACAAGAAATTTAGAGATTACTTAATACTGTTACTTCTCAAAATCTTTAATGACATTGAAGGGGAAGCAATACTCCCAAATTCATTCCTGGAAGTAAGCACTACTTTGACACCAAAACAAGGACCCAACCAAGAAAGAGAAATATAGGACAATATCCCTAATGAACACAGATACAAAAATCCTCAATAAAATATTGGCAGACAGAATGCAGCAAATCATCAAGATTATACACCATGACCAAGCATGATTCATCCCAGGAATCAGGGATGGTTCAGCATATGCAAATCAGTAAGTGTAATATGCAGAGCCAAGGACAAAAACCACGTGATCATCTCAATAGATGTAGAAAAAGCACTTGACAAATTCCAACACCAATTCATGATAAAAACGCCACAGAAAATCAGAATAGATGTTCTTTAACTCAATCTGATAAAAGCCACCTACGATAAATAAAAAGCTAACATCGTACTAAATGGACAAAAGCCTAAAACTTTCATTCTAAAATCAGGAAGAAGACAAGTATGTTCACTGTCACCACTCTTATTCAATGTAGTTCTGGAAACATTAGCCAGAGCAATTGGACAAGAGAAAGAAATAAAAGGAACAAGGATAGGAAAGCAAAAGTTAAATTATCATTATTTGGGGAATGACTTGATACTCTATCTTGAAGACCCTGAAATGTCCATCAAAAACCTTCTAGATTTAATAGCCAAACTCAGCAGGATAGTGGGATACAAAGTCAACACTCAAAAATCAATAGCATTCCTATACACAGACAACAAACACACTAATAGAGAAATTAGAGAAACAACAACGTTCATAATAGCATCCAATAAGATGAAAACCTAGGAATCAATCTAATAAAGGAAATAAAAGACCTCTACATTGAAAAATACAGAACTCTTTAAAAAAGGGGATTAAAGATGACACGGAATGATATCCCTTGCTCTTGGATTGGAAGAACAAATATAGTGAAAATGGCCCTACTCCCAAAATTGCTATACAGATCTAATGCAATTCCAATAAAAATTCCAATAGCATATCTAACAGAATGAGAGAAGATACTCCTAAAATTTATTTGGAACCAGGAGAGAGCTAGAATAGCAAAGGCAAATCTGAGCACCAAAGACAAGACAGGAGGCATCACAATCCCTGACTTGAAACAATACTACAAAGCTACTATGATAAAAATAGCATGGTACTGGCAAAAAAAAAAATACAGACTCAAGGGTCAATGGATCAGATCAGAAGATGCAGAAACAACTGCAGACATACTTAGCCAGCTTACCTTTGACAAAGAAGCCACACGTCTTAACTAGAAGAAAGATAGCCCCTCTAATAAGTTGTGCTGCCAAAACTGGCTTTCCCCATGCTGACGAAGACTAGATCAATACCTTTCACCAAGTACTAAACTAAAATTGAAATGGATCAAAGATCTAAATATTAAAAGAAAAACAATAAATCTTCTGGAGGATAGAATAGGTAGAACTCCTAAAGACATAGCTGTAGGAAAGAGTTTAAAATCAAAACTGCAACAACACAGGCACTATGACAAAGAATCAACACCTGGGATCTCATCTTATTAAAAAGCTTTTGCACTTCAAAAGAAACCACCAACAGTGTGGGAAAAAACATTTTCCTGCTATACCTCAGACAAAGGACTACTATCTATAATATATAAAGAATTCACATAAAGTAGACCCCAAATTTAAAGACCCAATCCAAAAATGGACATATAAAATGAATAAATATTTCTCAGATGTTGAAGTAGAACTAGCACATAAATATATGAAAAATGTTCAACATCATTGGTTATTCAAGAAATGTAAATTAAAGCAACACAGATTCCATCTCACCCTAGAAAGAAAGGCTGTTATCAAGAAATCAACCGATAACAAATGCTAGTAGGGCTGTGGGAGAAAAGGAACCCTTTTCCACTGTTCTTGAGAGGGTAGACTTGTGCCACCACTGTGGAAATCAACATGGAGATTCCTCAAAGAGCTAGGACTAGAGGTCCCATTTGACCCTGCTATTCCTCTTCTTAGTATGCTCCTGAAAGAATTGAAAGCATCATACCACAGTGATATATGTGCACCCATGTTTATAGTGGCACAGTTTATAATAGATAAACCTTGGAAACAGCTTAAATGTCCATCAACTGATGGAAAAAACGTGTTTTTTTTTTATAGAGTGGAGTGCTACTCTGCTGTAAAGAAGGCAATGTTAAATCTTAAATAATTGATTACAGTAAAAGACACATCACGATATCTGCTCAAAATACCCCTCCTTGAACACATTTATGCCACTTGCCCTGCACTGTCACTTGCTGAACAGTTCTGAAGGTCTTCTTTTGTGAGTGCCTTGGCTTCCTCAAAGTGCTGACTCAGTGCAAAATATTTACCCTTCATAATCATACCACTGTTGCCAGTAATAGATTATTAGATGTAGGGACTCATTGGACTTTCTGTGTACTCCAGGAGGAATGTCAGCAGGAACGAGGAAAAGATAGACAAGAGACAAAAGCTGGGTCAGGTGTAGATCCTCTCTCCCCTAAGTGGAGAAGAACTGCCCAAGAATGGTAGAGTGTTCGTCTATAACCTCAAGAGACTGATACTAATTTCAGCCTCTCTACCTAGCAATCAGTTAACAAGCTGCAACAGTTTGTTTACATGGTTCCAGGAACTCCTTGTTTCTTGGGCCAGCTTTGTGCTGAACATGTGATTGATTACCAGCTTTGACCATTCTCAACAAGTAGACAATACAGATGCCTGCTATACCACAGACTAAACATTTGCCTGCTATATCTCAGACAAAGGACTACTATCTAGAATATATAAAGAATTCACATAAAGCAGACCCCAAATTTAAAGACCCAATCCAAAATAATATGTAATACTAAGGAAATGTAATAAAATTCATATCTATATAAAGTGTCAAGTCTAAGAAGCTAAACTGAATGTCAGATGGATTCCTTATGAATTATGCTTTCACTGGGCATGATAGTGCATGCCTGTAATTCCAGCTCTTGGGAGGTTGAGGCAGGAGGATTGCTGCAAGTTTGAGGCCAGCATGGGCTACATAGTGAGTTCACAGTCAGCCTGAACTGTATTGCAAAACCCTGTCTCAAAGAAGCAAAACAAAGTTATGCTGTCATCTCTATTCCTGGAAAATTATAGGCCAGGTATCTTATACTCTTTTATAAAACTCATCTAAAACCATGTTGAGAGTAAAGAACTTGTTCTGCTAGAAGGTCTTGAAGTGTGAACTGAAATCTTTCATTATATAATGCATATAATCTCTTCTTTGATGATAACTTTTGCACATTTTACACGTTATCTCTGATGCTGCCTTCTAAGAGTTTTATTTCAAAATCTCAAGTTAATTCACTAGTGCATGTTATTGATGAAAGGACAGAACTTGGTGCTTCAGTGCAATGACCCACTATTTCCTAGACATACTGCCGTCATGGAAACAGAAGTTAAAAGTAATAATGTCGTAGTTCATTTGCCTGCCGAAAGCTCTGTTTCTATTCAGAAGGGTACTTAAGCCATCAGTATCTGCTATCAAAAATACCTAGTGGAGAGGATGAGAAGGACTTCCATCTCAAAATAGACGAAATGTTACCAGTGAAAACAGACTCTTTCTTTTTGCCTTAAGGAAACTTACAAGAGGAGTTGAAATAATTAATATAGAGTGGTGGTTCTCCAGCAGGGCATTCAGATGAGTAGCCTCAGTGTTCCCAGGAAACCTGTTGGAAATGCAAGCTTGCAGACATACCGAGTCAGAAACCAGAGCTTGGAGCACAACGTTCTGACCTGACCAGCATCCAAAGAGTTGTTCTGACACTTGAAAAAGTTGGAGGTCTGTTTGGTAATGTAAAGATGACAAACATGAGAATAAGTGTCATATAGAGACCATAAAATATTCAAATTATATTTGCGCAACATTCTGTAATGCAGCCATAAGATAATTGAGCCTGAATGGAATTCAAGCATACAGTTGATCCCAGTCTTTGCATGAAGTGAAGGTGATTTCTAAATGAAAAACAACAGATTCCTTTTTCTTACTGTGTCCTGGAGTTAGGCTGTTCCATTGCTCTCATCTGTCTTATACTAATTACATGTGGAATAGAAAAGTCTGATGCTGTGAAGGAGGAATACACATGAAACAGAATCAAAAGAAAAGCAGGAAAGTCGCTAATTATAAACTTTATGATAAGAGAATCAATAACTTCTCAGACCCATAGTCTTTTATATTATAATTAATTCCCTTGGAGATGAGTCAGTGCCTCAATATGAAAATATTTTACATGGGTACAGACTACTGTACCCATGGTACTGTACTGTGGGTTACAGTTCTCTTTATTTTAATGATTGCTCAAGTGAAATACTGGTGATCACAAAGAATGGTGTAGGGACAGGGTTCTGTGGAGAAAAAATAAAACAGGGGCCTCTTTAGGTCTTTAGCTAATCTTGACTAGAAGAAGTTAAAAACAAACTTTATTAGAGAGATTTCCCCTGGGAAGCAAGTTCAAGGCAGGAATATTAAATAAAATAAAGAAAAGCACCAAATGGCCCTGGGACTTGCACTAAGAGACCAGAAAAAAAGCTGCAGTCAGGACACAGAGAGAAAGCCAAGTGCACAATGAGTTACCCCACCTCCACTAAAATAAAGGGCACGGGGAGCTGACTATTTTAAGGCAGTATGTGCTCACATCTATGCACTAGCCTATACACTTGCATTGTACACATATGCACATATATGTGTATGTACTCTAGATCCACCGTATTACTCGCTCTAGGGTCACTGTTACAGTTTGTGCCCGAACGTCACCCCAAAGCCTCATGCGGTCATGGGGTGGGCTTCTAGGGTTTTGATTAATCCACGGCCCAGTGCTGGGATTACGGGGGTGAGTGCTACACCGACCCCTGTGCGGGGAGCCTGCATACAGTATAAGGGAGGGGCGGAGGCTGGTCTTTCTCCCTCCTCCTTTTTGCTTTTGTTGCTTTTGCTGTTTTCCCACAGCGGTGAGCTATCGCCTTCTGCCGCGTGCCATTCTGTCTTGGAGTCAGACTAGTGTGGACTGAAATTTCCACAAACTGTGAGCTAGAAATAAACCTTTCCTTCCTTAACTTTTGGCATCAGATATTTTGTCTCAGCAACAAGAAAAAAGTAACCAAGACAGTCATTGTAATATATAATAGATATTCACACACTCCCTTACTTAACTCTGAGCTAATCCAAAATAAGGCAATCCTTTGCCAACTAGCTGCCCATCCCAAAGATAAGATCTTAAAAGATATGCCAAAGAGAAATAAACAGAAAAAAGCCGCACACAGACAAATTACAGAAAGAAACGATGTCAGGCAGTGGTATCTGAAAAGCAATCTAGTTACAGCAAGTTCTGGGTAGAGAGGAAAGAACCACACTCCACCCACCAAAGCGGCTGAAAACAAAGGGACCATAGATCCTCCTGTTTCTGGAGATCCCTACCCTGATTCTTTCTTATCAGATTAGCTATCTTCTCCTTTCTCCCTCCGTTTCCTCCTTACAAATAAAATGTCCTTCTCTGGTTGAACTTTGTCCCTCTAATCTATTACTGTGCTGAGTTATGAGCCAGGTGGGCTGCTCAGAAAACAGCAGCTAAGCTTGTACCCCAGATGCAACAACAGTAGAAGTTTTCTGGGACCTCATCCAAAGTTTACAGTTAATGTATTTCTTTAAATTAAAATGGAGGATATATTCATTTTGTATGTTTGAAAAATACAAGAAAGGACACAGAAAATAAGTTACTGGTATGTTGCATATATATATATATATATATATATATATATGTACACACACACACAATGTATATAACCCCATTATGGGTTAATAAATTTTTTAAAAAAATACAGTACAGCAATACTTTGGTTCACAAATGCTTCTTTTCATCAACAATTTATGTTATCATTTTCCTTGATAGGTTCCCTGCCTGAGACCCGCTCAGCCCTTATGGCAACAGCCCAATGCTGAGTGCTAATGGGGCCTAGCTCCTCTTTCCCAGAAACCCCTGTAGTTTCCCCTCTCCAGCTGCCTTTGCCAGAGCCCGTGTGCGCTAAAAATGATCCAACACGTTACCCTGAGCAGCCTACGTCAGCTACCCTGTGCCCCCTCCCCTCGGAGTTCATATAAGCTCCAACCCTGTCCTTTGTCTTCAGAGAGCCGGCACAGCTGTCTGGGTGCTGACTCCCTCCATGCCCACATTAAATTTTTATCTCTTGCTGTTTGTATCTCTCTCCTTTCCTCTGTGTTGCATTACATTGAGTACCTAATTTTACCTCAATCAGTCGGTGCTGTAACTTGACCAGATGGGAGGTCACCTTGCTCCTGGGGGTCTATCCCCCAGTCTGAGCCCCCCATGGACCTTTCTCCTTCTCTCCCTCTTGCGCTCTCTCCTTCTGAGACTGGGGAGCCCCTCACCTTGCCATTTCTAGCAGACATCCAACATCGGCCTTCAGCTCATCAGCTCTCAAGGTGAGTCTTCCCTCTCCAGGGGTGCCTGTCCCTAAAGTCATGCCCACGCCGGGACACCCCCACGTCCTCTGGGAACCCCCTCACTCACATCCTTCAGGTCCTTGCCTTTGTTTTCTCCAGTGACGACTGGTGAATTCATTGTTGGGACACGCTCATCCATCCTTTGGGACCCCCCCCCTTGGCCTCCCCCAGAGACCACTGGTGAAGTCATTGTTGGGACATGCTCGTCCTCTTTTTGGGGCACGTTCTTGGTCATGTTTCACTGGATGGTGATGATTCTCTGCTGATTTACGACCTCCCTTTCCCCCCAGCTCACTATCTCACTTTGACCTTAACAAGGGTAATCATCAATCTTTACCTGACAAAACTATGCCTTTGGGCTGCCTATTAAGGCACTTAGATACTCTCAGGCTAAAACAAACCCTCAGGCCAAAGAGACTAATTTTCCTCTGCCAAAAGCCTTGGCCTGCTTATTGCTTAGATAATTCTGAACAATGGCCTGCTGAGGGTACACTGAATTTCAACACAATAAGAGACTTAGATAACTTTTGCTACCGAAAGGGCAACTGGGGAAATACCTTATGCCCAATCTTTCTTTCAGCTGTGGGAACCCCTGTACCCTCTTCCGCTATCCTCCCAACCCTCGTAGTCCTTCAGCTCCTCCCTCTTCTTCCTCACAGCCTTCCCCTCCACCTCATGAGGACATCCAACCACCCACTTCACCCTTTTTATCAACCTCCTCCCCCTCCACGAGGTTGCCAGAGGGTCTGAAAAATGTTCACAGTCCCTTCTCTCTATCTGATCTCTCTCACATTACTGAATGTTTAGGTTCCTTTGATGACGACCATTAAAAAAAAAACTCACTCAATCCTTGAAATACACCTGTCTTTGTTATTCCAAAGAAATCAGTGGGTCTTACAGAGAGATCACAGGAGAACTTTGAAGGTCTGGGTATGTGACAGCGTGTGATGATGGTGTCTAAACTGTAAGCTGAAGGAAGGACATGGAATTTGCTGGTATTCTTGGGACAGAATGAAATACTAAAAATATATTAACTACAGGTAAAAGGATTTTATATTTTCCATGTTCTTTTTCTGGGAGATCTCTGCTAA
Organism: Dinomys branickii; assembly: GCA_004027595.1. Taxonomy (NCBI): domain Eukaryota; kingdom Metazoa; phylum Chordata; class Mammalia; order Rodentia; family Dinomyidae; genus Dinomys; species Dinomys branickii. The sequence continues at coordinate 63,775 of PVLD010007562.1, forward strand.
CTGACATCAAAAACAAAGTTCTGGCTAGTCTTATAATTACAACCAAGGATATATTTGAGTGCACTCTGAATGTATAAGCAAACTGTGTCGTGTATGTGTTTTTGTTTGTTTATCTCTCTGTTCAATATGTAAACAGCTGTTCTATTTGAGCTCAACAAATTTTTCTTCTTTTATATTTTTTGATTTTTGAAGCAATTGTCTGTAATCTAACGTGGTTTATAGGTAAATATTATCTAAATTAAAGATTTGTTTCTACCAAGTTGCCAGCTGGTCAAAATATCATCAAAATTGATTTTACATTGTGATATGTTTACACTAGCCATTGTCAGAAGGTTAACTTTTCAAAAATAAGACAAGGTATTTTAGATCAATTCATTATTGTCAATTTCATGGTACTTTACATGTATTCATGCTTTCCAAATGTATGATATTCTAAAATAGAAAATGGATTGTTTATAAAAGTGATAGACATTTTTCTTTCCAATTCAGACATCAGCCTTTCTTTCAAGCTCCAGATACTCATATTAAGAGGTTCATGTCAGACCAACATGAGGTCATCATTTAAATGTTAACCTTTTAACAAAAACTTATATGATGTATATGCTATGTATATGCCACTACATTTAGAGATTTAGCCCACACAATGCCACAAATTTCTTAAATGACATCCTGTTTAAGGACAAATTGGGTAAAAGCTCCTTATGTATTAGGTAAGGATGATGGCTAAAAGGGCTCTTCTGTTGTGCACAGGAATGTCATCATGCCTATTATGTTACAATATTATGTATGATTTTTGACTTTCAGTTTTCTTTATAAAACTATATAACTGTTGTCTATTAATATTCCACAGGGAGTCAACTATTAGAACATCCATGTTTGGTAAGAAGCAATAGTTCTCTGGCTGTTCTTTATATTTCAAGGTGCCTAATAATCAGATAAAACTCAGATAAAATTTTGATAATTAAGTTCACTGCTCTCATTAAAATATAATGTCACTGATCTTCTCTTCTGGATGTTCAACAACTGCGGTTTGGAGACCAACTTAGAAAGATATCTGGGCTAAGAGGATGGCCAATATTTAGCCTTTGGCCTCTGAGGTCAGTAAAGACTCAGGACATAAAAAATAACCTCTGCTGCAGCATCATATAACTCAGGTGCATCCCTGATCTTCTGATCAAGGAGATTATGGGACCACAGAGGAAAATGATTCTCTGGTGTATAGTGTGCCTAAGGAGAGTCACCAGGAGAAAGTGTCTCTCAAGCTTTCAAAGATAGCAACTTGGTCAAGCTATGGCCATGACTCATCCAGATGGCTGACACTGGCAGTAAAACTAATAACCACTGTACATGGTTCCAAGGTAAATCCTGAGGAGATTTAACTGACCTTGATAGATGGCAAGAAGTTAATTTTAATTAATACATGTCTCACTTTAACTTGGTCTTAAACATCCAACAGAAAATGTACAAGATGCATAAAGCAATACCATAATACTAATTTCTCCAAAAAATTGGTTTATTCTTGCCTAGAGACTGCAAAACTAGGTAACCACACAGATAAAAACCAACAATAAATGTGCTAGGTTCCTGTTGCTAAAAGCCACCAGATCTTATCTATATGACATATATCAAGGCCTTAACTAACTATACTTAGCATAAATAACACCATAGCTGATCTCTCTTATAAGTAAAAAATAAAGTTGATAAAATAGGCCATACTTAAAACCAAATTGATAGCCTTGCAGTGATTACCCTCCAAAATTGCTGTGCCCTTAACATCCTAACAGCCAATAAGGAAAGCACCTATGCCATGCTGGGAGAAGAATGCTGCTATTTTATCAATCAATTAGGTGTAGTAAAAGACCAGATACAAAAACTCAAAAAATTGGCAGCTAATATACGGGGTAGACACCACTTTTCAGGATCTACCTCCTGGTCATCGTAGTGGTGCTCTCTAGACTCATGGGCCCCCATCTTAATGCCCATTATGGGCCCCATAATTACCATAATATTTTTTTTGCTTCTTGCTCCTTTTGTCTTCAGGCACCTTTCATGATTCATCCAGGTCAAAATACAGGCATTTACCACCAAAGAAATCCTTCACCACCTCACGGACTCAGGTGGAATGAGCCCCTCAGACCTGTCCTTCTCTCCCTTAGGCCCCACACTGCCCCTGTTCATCAGGAAGTAGCCAGAGAGACTGATGACACCCCTTTAACACCAAACAGATGAGAATTTTAGGTCCCCCCCCAGACCCACTCAGCCCTTATGGCCACAGTCCGATACTTGGCAAAGTTTTGCTTCCATTTACAAATTGTATGCATTTCTCGGTGAGGAACACAAATGTGGCATCTCTCCATAAACATGAACATGGCCAACTTCTCACAATTGTGGAATGAATGAAGTTTATGCACTGAGGTACCACTGTAAGTTATTTGTAAAGCCTTTGCAGTTACTGAGCATTAACACTTAACATATATCTTTTAGTCTTTTATATGGCATTTCAGTAGAATTGACATTATGTAGTATTCACTTTATATTTTTTGCTTACTTTACTCAGCTCAGATGGCATCTTCATAATCATTGTTTGATACCATTTCATAACATGCTATCATATACCTGTACCATAACAGATCGTGATTTATTCATACATTTATAATTTGGTGGGGAATTAGAACTCTTTTTATTTTATGTATTTATTTATTTTGCTATTACATATACCTTTTGGAGCTCTGTATGTAAAATTCTGTTCATTTCCATTAGCTATTTTTCCAAAAGGAGAATTAGTAGGCCTATGTAAACAAATATCTAAAAATCTCTTATACTTTTTGCTAATAGTTCCCTCTCTAAGGTTTTATTAATTTATGTGCTCATCAATAATTCCTCAGAGAGTCTCTCTCATCTACCAGTAAGGATTTCACCACGTTTTATTCATAGATAAAAGGTGTTATTTCTTTATTATCTTAATATGCATTTATTTCAGTACTAATTAGAATTGAACATAGAGTTAAATATTTATTAGCCATTTGTATTTGCTTTTCTGAGAATACTTTTTATCTTTGTCCATTTATCAGTGTTTGAATGTTTTCTCATTCATTATTTTATTATCTAGTTTTTCTTCTATTAACAATATGGAGATTTGAACCTATAATAATTAATGCTAACAGAATATGGAAACAAACATTAGCATAGGAAAAACTCAATATATAACCTTTTTGTGACAAACAGCTTCCTCAGACTTCTTGGTGGGTGGCCCATCCTGCATCTGGTGTTCAAGCTAAAACATCTCTTCACCTAGAAGACTCCATCTCCCCTAACCTTTATAATCATCCCCCAAGATCTGCCTTCTTAGCATCTTGGACCCATCAACTTTACTTTCCTAGTTTAGCCAGCCTCAACTCTCACCCATACTAGTGCAAGCACCTTCTGATTTCTGGAATAATATTGGTTCCAGTTTTATGTAACCAAGGGAAGTCTGGTTACATCCCCCAAACCTACTCATGAATAAAGTCTTTCAGCACCTATCTATTGATTTACAACCTGAATCAAAGTGATGGCTGGAATCAAGCTCCTATCCCAGAGACCATATGTATAGATAAGAGCAGTGTCTTCCGTGGTAATTCCATTTCAAAGGCCCAGTCCCATGCTCTTGAGCAAACAGGACTTTTAAAAAAGGATTTACATCTCAAAGGAGCAGAGAAAAAAAATTACAAATGCAAGTAATTTACAAATACAGAGCATTCACTGTAATTTACAGACACAGACTAAGTGCTCTAAGGAAGAAGCCAGGGTCTAGATGCAAAGAAAAGGCCTTGTAATGTTCAGTCAGGCAGAGCACAATGCCAAGGTTGTATTGACCACTCCATACCAGGTCACCAAGACTGGTGATTCACGTTGTTTCCAAGAGATGGTTCCGCTGGGTGGGGGTGGGGGTCGATCCTTCAAGACTCCTTTACCTCACACGCTGCTCTAGGGTGACATCTATTCACCTTCCTCCCTCCAAACTCCTCCTCCTACTATTTGATTTCATTTCATCTGCTTTTTCCCCTTTTCTTTTAGGCTGATCTTATCTAATATCTTGGGAATTTTTTTTAAGTGATCCTACAAAAATGTCTTCAAGCAAAGAATCTTTGTCTTGAATTTAGCTCAGCCATTTCTTTGCATTTTTGTTAGTAGTCCAGTGACAGCAGAAAGAGAGGAAACAGCATAAATGGAGAGTTCTTGCCATATTCCTTCTGCTGCATGCGGCTGATCCCTAGTGTCTATCAGAGAGCCAAGAATACTTTTCCCACTTACCAAATATTTGTTGACTTATTCTTCTCTGAACCTCTTCCAATTTCTCTATCATTATCCAGAGAAGAAAAAACAAATAGAATATTGCAATGGATTTTCCAAGATTACTTCTTGGTTCTTGTAATGTTATTTACCAGTCAGTCTCCAGTTCTCCTGGGAGAGCTGAGGTTTGTTTACTATCTCTTCATTCTCCTTCATTCAATCTTAATACCTTTCTCTCTCCTTTAGTCAACATGGATTCCTTCTTTTTCTCTGCTCAGTTCCCCCAGCCTTTCCTGTTAGGCTTTTTCTAGTAAGACCTGTGGGTGTTTCTCATCAGAGAAGAACAATTCTGGGGACTTAACCTCTTTGGCAGAAGAGAGGGAGAGGGAAGGGGGAGCAACGAAGACGATGAAAAGGAGGCCGGAGAGTCGGAAGAGGGGATGGGGGGGGGGGAGAGATTAGTTCGGCACAGACAACTAAACCTGTTACTGTAAATAGATGAGCGCAAATAGCATCTAATGATGTCAGTGGCCCACCTTTAATTTTAACTGTGATGATTAATTTTAATTAGCTTACTTATTCACCCATCCCATTTTTAGCTCAGATCCTAATTTCTAGCCGCTGTATGATTTCCTGTATTATCGGACAATTATAATCCAATAAGTAATAATATTGTCGGCTGAAATAACATCCCCTTCTTTGAACCCTCTAACATTTTACCTTTAATTTTCTTATTATACTTACTCCCCTCTTATAACAGTTATTAAACTATATATCTTCTGTCTTCTATTAGATTACATAAAGACAAAAATCTTTTATCTTAGTTTTGTGTCATGCCTTAAGCATCTGATTTACTCAGTGAGTTTTACCTTCACAGGAAACAGTAGATAAATAGTGTCAGGTAGAAATTTGTATTTCTTGATCCCCGAAACATCCTTCTAAATATATTTTCATCCAAGCCCTTCCTTGTCTGCTTCCCAGTCTCAGGGGAAACAATCCCATCTTCTCACCAAGACCGGGTCAGTTGCCTGCTCCTGAGCTTCTCCCATCCCTGATGCAGGCCTTCCCTCTCTTTTCGGTTTTTGCCTATTCTCTCTTACACCTGAACAAGGGAACAGAACGAGGACAGAAAGGAAAGGGACAAGGACTACAGGTCCCCAAAGTACCACAGGGCCCCTCAGTGTGGAAAACCACGCCCCTTTCCCCTCAGGTTTTGTCCATGGGTTGTCTTCCTTATGATCTCGCCTTGTTAGTTCCTATTCCTTCCTTGAGAGTCAGACCCAAATGTGTCTTCAAACAATCTGTGAGATGTTCAGGTTGAGTTCGGTATCTCTTCTCTAAATTCGTATATGTATTATCAGGTAGACAATTTTATTGCAGCTTTGCTTTTCTGTCTCTTGCTCTAGAGTATGAGCATCTTGGAATGCTCATACTCTAGAATTATATACTTTAGTACTGTATCATTGTGTGAGCAAATGAACGATGACAAGCACTTAAAACATTTGTTTGCTGAATGGGTAAGGGCTGTAGGAATATGGGATTAGTCTCATATGGATTGACTTTGAAAATAAGACAGTACTGCGTTTTATTCTAAGAAAGGGTATTTACCTAAGCATTGCAAATGTTTATTTCCAGTTTCCACTTAGAAATACCTAACTTTTCCCCCTTTCATTATGTATGTTTGGAAGACAGAAAAGTGATGCCTACTTTAGGGAATTGCTAAATGCATACAACAATTTGGATCATTTTATTTCTATCTCTTTTAAATCACCTGTCTTCCTAAACCCCTTGCCCATTTCCACAAGTCTGTCCTCTTGTATCTTGTCGTCTCTCATTGTTTTATTCATTTATATTTTAGGTTTTCCACAGAAGAGATACCGTGCTGTATTTAACTTTCTTTCTTTTTTTTTTTTTTTTGTTTCGGTACTGGGGATCGAACTCAGGACCCTGTGCTTGCTAGGCAAGCGGTTATTCCACTGAGTTATATCCCCAGCTGTATTTAACTTTCTGTGTCTGGCTTATTTTACCTAGCATCATAGTCTCAAATTGTATCCATTTTCCTGAAAATGATATGATTTAATTCTTCATTATGGCTGATATATATATAATACATATATATAATAGATATATATTACACACATTGCATTTTTGTCTATCTGTTGATAGCCATCTAGGTGGTCTCTAAAGCTTAGCTATTATGAATTGCATGGTTAGAGACATGGGTATGTGTGCACTAATATAGTATGATATCTTTAATACCTTGGGGAATGTACCCAGGAGAGGAATAGTTTGGTCAAATGGAATTTCTATTTTCATTTTTTTAAAGTACTCTGTACTTATTTCCATATGGTTGTACTAGTTCACCTTTCCAGTAACAGTGTAGAAATGGTTATTTTCCCCACTTCCTCACCAGCATTTGTTACTTTTTTTGATCTGGATGATAACCATTTTGACTAGGGTAATCAACTTATTTTTTCTTAAACAAAGAATTTATACCATGCTTACTTTTTAACTATAAAAATGTAATGTTTTTATTATTAAATATTCACATATAAAGAACAGTATTCAGTAAAATAAAAACAAATCTTTCCTATTTCTCTCCTGCTTCATTTTCATCTCCAAAGGAAAATACTGTTAGGAATCTTTTTAAGCATATATGTAAGACAGGGCTTTAGTTTTAAACATGCATAGACTAGTTTGAAAGGTTTTTCTTCCATAACACCATTTTCTTTAGAACAATATTATTGTGTATTACTTCCCAGCTACTGCACTTTTAAGCCCTACCTAACTAGCTGCCGTGAGACAGCCCTCACACATCAGAGACTGAAGATACTGTGTGTATTTCCCTGGAGTGACTACCTCAGAAGAATACAGAGCAAACCAGACTTGGCAGGTTATAAAAGGCTGATGTAGAGCAAGGCCTCTCAATTTTAGTGATTTCATATTTTGAGCCGAAGTATCAAATTAAAATAAAATCGAACAAGTGAAAAACACTCTAATGTACGTATACAATATAAATTCTCTTGTTTTAATACTCTTGTTTATAAAATCAAAGACCAGATTGATTTCTAAGATTTCCTGTAATTCCAGAATTCCACTCAAGAAAAATTTAAAGAGTACTATAAACAGTGGTTATGGATTGATCTAAACTGTCCCCACAAAGCCTCGTGTGTTCAGAGGCAAGATTTAGAAACTATTGGATCATGGCGACACTACACCCCCCAGTCCCTTATCCATTGATCAATTCATAGCTGAGTGTGCTCTTAGGAGGTGAGTCATGGTGGGAGGAGGAAGGTCACTGGAGGTGTGACCTGAGAGGGTATATTCTTGTCCTTGGCCCTCCCCCAGCCACTCTCCCTCTCAATCTCTTTCCACTTCTAGCTACCATAAGGTGAACAGCTTTTCCCTGCCACAGTCCTCTGCTATGATGTTTCCGCCTGGTGGCCAGCCATCCATAGTCTGAAACTATGAGCCTAAATCAACATTTTCTCCTTTAAGTTTCATATGTGAGGCACTATGCCCCAGCAACAGAAATGTGGCCAATGAAAGAGAAGAACAATAAATAATTTCTACCTGGAATAGGAGTAGATATCTTGCCTCTGCAGGTTAGTATGAAGAAAATAGTGTAATATATATGACCTAGTGATTTGATAAATATGAAGCTTTCTCACTGTCACCTCTTAGGTTGGGTTATTAATATTATTATTCTTTCTCACTAACTTTGCATAGATTGATTTAAAATGATTTGGTAGAGTTAGTGGGTTTGAATAACCTCATGTAAAAGGCATCACATAAATAATATATAAGTAGAAGGGTGATTAGAAATGACAATACTGTTATGGCTTATGTCTAAATGTACCCCTAAATCCTCAGGTAGTCATAGGTGGGGCCTTTTCAGAGGCAGCTAGATCTACAGTGTGTAGTACTGAGACTGATTTATGGTAAAATGATATGCATAAGGGCACTAGGATTGATGATATGAGTGCTCTCCACCCAAAGTAGTTTGGATAACATAAAAGGGGCAAAAAGACGGTTACCGTCCCTTGGTTGTTTTGCTACCTTTTGGCTCACATGAACTGTTGTCCCTCTGCCATGTGCCACCTTGCCTTGGAGCCAGTGGATGGTGGACTGAAATCTCTATGAAAAATAAGTCAAAGAAGGTTCTCCCTGTAAGTTTGGGTGTCAATTTTTTTGTCTCAGTAATGACAAAGGTCACTAAGACAGAATTTGTTACCAGAGATGTGTAGTTGTTGCCATGACTATATCTGACCATGTTGCTCAGGAGCCTTTGGGAAGTGCTTGTTGGGAAGAATTTGGGAAGGTTCAGAGATACAGGCTGAAAAAATAGAGCTGGAACACCTTAGGCCGTACTTGATGGGAGATTCTGGTCAGAGTGCAAAAGACCAGAAGACTGACAGAAACTCTGTCAGTAAAGACCAGGCTCAAGAGATTTTTTTCTGGGAAGGAATCCATTGGTTACTGGACTCCAGACCATATGTGTTATGGCTTGGAAGAAAGGTTGTCTGCATTCTGCCTGTGTCCAGAGACTTTGCCTGAGACTGAGATTAAAGGAGAAGACTAACGAATCTTGTAGAAGAAATTTTAAGGCAAGTGAAGGTTAAGACTGTGGCACGGCTGCTATTTGGGGCTTTTTGCCAGATTTATGTTGAGAATCAAGAGCAAAGAGCCCATCAAACTGATTTAAAACATTTTGACTTTGCCTAGAAAGAAAAGTCCCATAAAACTGTGGACTCCAAAGACAGAACAGAGATCTTGATTACTGAGAAGGAACAGGAGAATAGAAAAGATGGAAGGAAGCATCACAAGACGCTGCGTGCAATTACAGGTGCCGTCTGGAGAAAATAAAGGGGGCAGGAAGATGCTGCCAGGGTCCCTTGCTTGTTTCACTACTTTCTGGCTGCTGTGACCTGTTTCTCCTCCAGGACGCCCGTCTACCATCCACCCTGACTTGGAACCACCCTATTATGGACTGAAACCTCTACAAACTATGAGCCAAATAAACCTTCCCCACTTTAACTTTGGGTGTTGGGTATTTTGTCTCATCAATAAGAAAAGTAACTAAGAGAAATGTTATCACTAGATTGATAATCCAGCTTTCCAAACATCTCTTCCAGGAAAATCATGAACACATTTTAAAAATGCAATTAACTGTGACAGATACGTTTGACTTACCTTGTCCCCATAATTACAAGGAAATTACCTTAACACATTAATATTTGATGGCTTTTCACACTGACATAACCAGCTCAAATTCTATTCAATTTGCTGAGGCTTATCTATAACAAAATATTAAAACAGAATGTTCCACATATAAATGGAAAGAAAAAAGTAACTAGAGTACCCAAAAAGCAAAAACAATTAATGTCTTTTTAGTCGTATATTTAAACAAATATTAGCCCGGTGACCGAGGCCCTCAATAGAACCTGACACTGGGAAAGCAAGAACTCACTTCATCCTAACACACTGAAGCACAGTCTTTGACAATCCTATCCTTTCTCTCCTGCCTTCCATATCTATTTGTTTCTGTAAGAATTTTTTTCCATATAAATCCCTCAAATCATTTTTAAGTGATTCTGTCATCCCTGAGCTCCCAGTTCACTTGCTGTAACTGGAGTCATGTGCATGAACCAACACTACTTCTCAGAGCCGGGAATGAAGTCATGGGACAGAGAATCAGTTCAACCCAGCACAGGACAGGAAGCCGCCACTGGTGTCTCTCATTACTATTGTCTGAGGTGCAAAATCACCAGAGTGCACACAGCTCCCAGATTTTAACGTCTGAGAACTTTCAGGTGACCTGAGAAGAGGAAAATTTACATGCAAAAGGGGCATTAGAACGCCCTGGAAAAGTCGTGCATATTGGGACAAAATAAAGGTGAAAAAAACGCAGCTCCTCTCCTATAAACTGTCAAATATATTTAAAAAGGAGATGATATTATTTCTTTAAATGAAGCCATGACAAGAATAGCTATTATTTTTAGTTCTATGTCAGTTGCATTTCCAAAGATGGTAATTGGTTCTTTGTACAAAAGTTACTGTCAGAAAAGTATTGGTTTTACTGAAAAATACTGAGGTAAGAATTTTTGTTATTTTAATGCTGGAGGGAGCTATGGAGATAAAGTAACCCTTTTCTACTGTTGGTTGGAGTGTAAACTAGTACAACCACTGTAGAAATCAGTGTGGATATTCCTCAGAAAACTAGGATTAGAGGTCCCATTCGACCCACCTATTCTCCTTCTGGGTATTTTTCCAGAAGAACTGAAAACATCGTACCACAGCGATATATATGCACCCATGTGTATAGCAATGCAATTTGTCATAGTTAAATGTTGGAAACAAATGAAATGTCCATCAAATGAGGAATGGATAAAAAAGATGTGGCATTTTTACACAATGGAATATTACTCAGCTATAAAGAAAGATAAACTAGAGGCTTTTGTAAGTCAATGGATGTGACTAGAGACCATACTCACAAGTGAAATAAAGTAGACTCGCATGTGTAAACATCATATTGTCTTCCTTAGTGTAGGAACCTGAAAGATTAAATAAAACTTGAAAGTATAGTAGATATTGTGAAAGGGAAAGAAATTGTTTAAAGAAAGAAAAATAGAAAGAAAGAAAGAAAGAAAGAAAGAAAGAAAGAAAGAAAGAAAGAAAGAAAAGGAAGGAAGGAAGGAAGGAAGGAAGGAAGGAAGGAAGGAAGGAAGGAAGGAAGGAAGGAAGAAAAAGAATAAGAAAGCAAGCAAGCAAGAAAGAAGGAAAAATATATATGTATATACAAGGATAGGTGGGATAATTTAACTGCTGATATCTACTGGTTTATTGAGAGGAACAGTTAATGTTTAGATCTTTTTTTGACCAACTTTGCATGCTTATATCTGGTAATCTGAACAAACTAATTTGAAGACAACAACATGCAATATAACAACCACTGTTGAATTCCTACCACTTTGATTAGTGAAACTCTGTATAGTTTCTAATTTTTAAATTATATTTTATTCTCTTTAATTCTCTGATCAATCTTGCATTCTTACATCTGGAATCTGAGCAACTTCATCAAAGATAACAATATGTAACATAACCACCATTCTTGATTTCATATCATCTTTGTTTTGAAATTCAAAAAACAGTTTTATGTTATTTTTTGTCAAGTTCTATGATAGGTGTAGAGGAACTAGTAACATTAAATCTGCCCATTAAAGGTTATGGTCTAACTAGAAATAATTATGAGTTACAGTAGGAGTACACAGGCAAGATTGGCCATACTTTCAACAGATATTTACTTAATATCATTTATCACTATATATGTGATTTTTAATTTTTAACCTCTCACTGGAATGTAGGTATCATAAAGGCAGAGATTTTTGTCACTTTTCTTCACTTCTGTATCGTTAGTACCTAGAACAGGGTCAAACTCAGAAGCTCATAAACTTTTGATGCAGGAACAGACACATGAGTCTTCTGTTTGTCACTGTGCTATTTTCCAAGGCTGACATTATGAATAAACTGGAGAGGAATTTTTCATTCAAGGAAATTATAACAAGATAAAGAGACATTAAACCAATAAATTTACAGACAGTTAATGAAAGAAATAGGATGGGAAAGAGTATACAATTCTAGCTGCAATTGGGGGATAGCATATTTAGAAAGAAACAGAGCAAGATGCAATCTGAGCCTTAAAGATGACCAAGAATTGTCCAGGCAAACATAAAATTTCCCCCGGAGAAATCAGTTCTCTGTCACAGAAAGTAAGGAGTATTTTATAGACTTAGCATTTCAATTGCCCTGGTCAGCTCAGGAAACGAGGAGAAGCTTGACTTGGTGGGAAGTAAACCAAGACAGAAGGAAATGGCTCAGGGCTGGTCAAACAGCAAGTGGTTCAGGAGGCTGCATAGAAGGTGCTGGTGGGGAAGGACAGGTCAAGCCCCAGACATCAGTGCCATGATCATGAGTTTGGACTTTCCCAAAGGCAGCGGGCTACCAACAAAGAGCATTAAACAAATCTCTTAGATCATTAAAAAGGAAAGATTGTGTTAATACCAGTTGGAGAAATTTTTATGCCCATATCTTATACCCTACTGAGCAACTACTGTAAAGATAACAACATGTAATGCATTAGGTATTGTTATTCCCCTATTATTCTGTCATGAAATTTTGTTTTGCCTTTTTTCCATAAAATAAAAAAGAAAAAAAAAAGAAAGAGAACTTCATTTATATTGTATGAAAAATACAAGTAAAAGAGCATCATATAAGTCAGACATGGAAAGTCTAGAATGTGAATGCAGAGAAAACATAACATGAATATCAGTTTTTAAAAAAACGATTAAGCAGTATTTTAGAATGGAAAAGCACATTAGCTTTAGATTTTGCATAAATGAAAGTTGCAAAACATATTAAATGGAAATTAAATTGAATTTTGTTTTTATTTTATTTTCTAATAATGAATTATTACTTCATGGAAAGAAAAGTTGATTTATAGTTGATTGGAAAAGCTCTAATTTTATCTTAAAAAACTCTTTGAGATTGAACTCAGGGGCTTAATACTGAGCTATATCTCCTTCCCTTTTTTAGATTTTATTTTTATTTGAGATGGGTTTTGCTAATTCTCCAAATTTCCCAGGATGGTATAGAATTTGTGATTCTCCTGCCTCAGCCATCTAGAGTGCCGGGATTACAAGAGTGCAGAACTTTGCCCCTTTGGGATATATGGTTTGAATAAAAACCTTCTTTGGTAATTCTCAGGGTCAGTTTGCTTACCAAAGGTTTACAATTGGCATAATTTGGCTGGGTCAGTTAATTTTAATTGTTGGCGTGTCTGATTTAAGGGAGTCCTAGAGAGATGATTACATCATGGTGTGCTATTACTCACCAATGGATGAACCCATTAATACTCAGAGCTGAATGTATTGTTAGAAGTGGTGGCCATTTGGAGAAAGTAAATCACTGAGGCACACATCTGGAATGTACATGTCTCTCTGACACTGTGACCCTGAGCTCTGCATATTTTTGCCTTGGAGCCAGTGAAACCATGAACTACATGTCTGAAATCATTAACTTGTGGGTGTCTGATATTATGTCCCAGCAATGGGAAAATTGACCAACACAGTGGCCTTTGCACATGACCATAGGAGCATAAAACTATGGAGAAGGATATTCTTTTGGTACTCTTTCAATGTATTGCCTCAGGCCTGACCAAGCCAGGACTGTTGGGTTCTAGAGGAAGTCTAGCAAAAGCATTGTAAGCCCCAGGGTCAACACTAAATGCTTTGCTGGAAGGATTGGTAACATGGTGGCTAACTAGTCAGGTCTCATGCCCATGATAATTGAGTTGTGTTGTCCTTAACTGAAGTGGTTGATTCCTCCCATTAGTCCAGTTGCATCACTTGTTCCTTCTCAATAAAAGATTACTGAAAATGCTATTCAAGGCTGCAGTCCAAGAGGCTGTGAGCCCCCTGATCCCAGAATTTTGTCTCTCTTGTATTTCTTTTTCCTCTTACTTTCCTGTTCATCCACAGGCACTTCATTCTTGGGACCTGTTCACCCCGCACAGAAACAGATTCAAGACCGACATAAAATTATTACCACTGGGAACTCCTGCTTCAAGGTCATCTGAGGCTTAGGTTTCTTGCGCAGTTCTTGGGGGTTCAGTCTTGATACAGAGTGCAGTGACATCTTGTGTGACCACCAACCCTGTGAACTTACTGTGGGATGCCAGTGTGACCTCCCCATGCTTTCCTTTGGCTCTCTTCCTTCTGCTGCAGCATATGTACCACCTTTGAATAAAGCCATTGATGACTGTGCCCTGTGGAGTGTAGTGTGTCCTTTCAAATGTGCAGATGAAGGAACTTTCCTAAGACTTTTACAGAGAGACAGAGAATTTTTCTCTCCTTCACACTTCTAATCTTCTTTCATAATTTTGAAACTTTCAGTGAAGAGAGATATTTATTAAAAGTAAACTCCTTAAATTGTAATAATGGGCATAAGTAAACTTTAAAAATACATAGTAAACAAATTCTGGAATTCCATTCAATCTGGCTTCAGAAGTCAGGTGTACTACATAATACAAATACACATAATAGAATACTTTTTTTCTTTATTCTAGTATTAAACTGTCTTTTTGAGGTAATGAATCCACTCAGTTTCAGTGAGTACAGTGTGGGCGGTGTTGGAAAATAATTCTATTTTCGATATACACATCATTACTTTACAGGCGCTAACCCACCTTGGGTGAGCTGTGACATCTGACAGGTTTTGCGTTTCTGCCTAGAGCTCAGATAGAGGAAAACAAATCACCTTTGGAGACTCAAAGGTCAACTTAATATAAGTCCTTTTAAAATTGAGAAAGAAGCTTAGCAGTTTCTTTCTCCTGGCTTGGATTCTAGTTTCACACAAACACCGCCTCACTATGGATGCTTCGAACAGGGCTGACCAGGCCCAGTTCCCACATTCTGACTAACCTGTTCATGGGTGCAGCTTGTATACAAATATTGTTACAAAGCTGATGAGTTGCCTGACACATAACCAGAGTCAAGAATAGTGGGGCTAAAGGAATTGAGAACTGTTTTACAGGGAGAAGCTCGCACGCTCTGCATTCCCAGCATGGATGACGCGTAGGACAGTGTGCCTGAGAGGACTCAGGGAAGGCTCATCAGATGAAACGGAGAGGTTACCCAGCCTCAGCGTCACTGTGTCTTGAAAGCATTTAAATTGTCCCTTTAGTCTTATGCTTTTGTCGGATAATATAGTTTGAATTCACTATGGCATTCTTAAGATTATTCAAAAATAGTGGTTTTTCAATTTTTATGCTTAGTAGAACCTGGAACTTCTGATGATGTCCCAGAGATCATTTTAGGACATAACTAGGATTGGTGAAATTTTAGCAAATTTTAGCAAGTATGGTCTTCCCTCCAACCAGAGCAGCTGGGCTCTACTTTGCTCTGTGGGTGCATGTGTGAGGTGGGGGCAGGGATTTTCTTATTTGAAAAAGAGGAGGGTTTTACAATGTCAGAAATACTTAAAATATGAATGGTTATGTCTCTCCAAAATTCATATGTTGACTCCTAAGCCCTAATATGAGGATATTAAAAGATGAAGACTTTAGAAAGTAATTAGGTCATGATGAAGGGGCCCTTGTAGATGAGATAAATGTCCTTTGTAGAAGCAGACAGGAGGATGAAATGAGACGATAGCTCTCTAAAACCTTGGAAGCAGGCCCTCACTAGGCAATGGATCTTTCAGAAACCTTGTCCTGGATCTCCCAGTCTCCAGAACTGTGAGTAGTGAATGCTTGTTTAAACTACAACATTTATGGAGATTTGTTAATGCAGTCTGAAGTGACTGAGAGATATAGTTTTCAAAATAATTATAATAGATTAATGAAGTTAATAAAGTCTGATATTTGGTTCCCTTTAAAGGCTCAAATAGTTAATATGTTATCTCATGGGCTGCTGCTAGATAGAAAACCAAAGAAACACTTCTTTTGGCCTGTGATATGAACAAGGCTTAGACATCTCTCTAAACACTTGCTTTCTTAGAAAGGTAGCTGTTAGTATATCCTGAGAACCGTCCACCTGCCTATCTGTCTGTCTGTCTGTCTATCTATCCATCCCACTAATTTCTGAGATCAGAAAATATTAACACTATAAGTGTATGCTAAATGTGCTTTATGCAACAAAAGATAAAAATAGATTCCATAAAAATAGAAGTTATTAGTTACACTGAAGAAAAGCAGCAGTGACTGAGAAAAAAAGAATTGCTTAAATTTGTAAGGCGGAAAGAATGACAGCCAGTCAATAAAATCAAAATCATTTGTCACAGGACTGGAGAACAGAAGCAAGCAAAGAGAGGCTAGAAATAGCTGAAAGATCTGGCAGGAGCCCACACAGCCTTCTGATTGGGAGCTGGTAATGGGCTGGAGAGATAGGCAGCCACTCACCTCACCACGGGAGTCCGAGTGGGGCCCTTGGCCTCCAGGGAAAATGAGATGCAAAAAAAGGGAAAAGTGGCAGGTGGCGAGAAGCGCAGGACAGACGTCCTAAACTGATGCACTGGTTAAACAGTAGAACGGGTATATATAAAATAATCTTCTGTCAGGATGGAAATGTACTGAAATGCTGAAAATTGCTGCCACCTCCTGGGCACTGTGTTTGCAACTGCATGTTGCCATGGTCACTTTTATTCTGTAAAATAGACATTTCCATTAAGTAGAATAATAGTAAAAAACCAGATTGATATTGCTGTGCTTGAAGACACACTGATATTAAGGAAGAAAGAAGTGTCTTCTAAGATTAGGTAATAAATAGCAGCTATTTTTCACCAGAGCCAGGAGGAACACAGTAAAAATCTTATGTATTAGAGAAGAAAAACAAACCATACTTGGAGGGAGATTTTAAAAAGATATCTGTCTAGAGATAGGTTGAAAGTATAACACAAATGATATTGAAATAAATATTCTTGATGAAACACTTGAAATAGGTTGGAAATAGATAAAAAGTTTTACAGCTAAGAAAAATTGTCTGAAAATCTGACGTAGTTAGCTGATTCTTGAAACTTCTTGGAACATTTTTCTGTAAAAAAAATTAACCAGCACAATAAAACTACATGCAGTTAAATATTCGTGCCTTTGCTTACACTATTTTTTCAAATCTATCTATTAAAAATCATCTCCTACACCTAGTTACACAATTTATGTTTCATCAGAGTACAGAAGCTTCTATTTTCTTGGCAATGGAAGACTTGCTTTTTCTAATTGGAGGACCTACCTGAGAAAGTGAATCATTTGAAATAAGCCAGAAAAGACATTTCTACAAGAAAACATAACTGGCTACGTGGCAAAGGGCTCAGAGCTAGCCAGCTGAAGCAGTTTTTTGGATTTATGTCCTGGTAATAATGAAAAAGAATTCTGCCACTTTTTTCTCCAGTATTTGCTGATCTTTAAACGTCAGTGTTAGATATCCAAACACATCCACACATGTGTGCTTGCACACACATGAACGCACATGCACACACACATCTCCCAAGTCATTTGATTTCATCTATATTACCGCCTCATGCATTAAATTAAATTTTCTTCAATCAAAAGAAATTTGAATTATGAACTAATTTCTCTTTACTCCTTATTCTTTCTTTTCTATTCGGCACACTACTGCCAAAGCAAGTTCATGATCTGACCACTTCCCTAACTCTTTCAGAAATGTACCTTCTAGAATGAGAGAGAAAGATAATTTTTCTCTACAGTCACATTTTTAAAGTTGGAGAAATCTTAAATAGAATGGTGGGAAATACCATTTTCTTAATTTTCCTTTTATGTGCTGTAAGTTTTGTTGCTTCCAAGACGGAAATGCTTTAAAAGTAACTCTACTGATTACAATGAACTCTTAAGCAATTATTTGTAGATGTAGGGCTCTTTAGTGTGAATGCCCTAAGAAAAGGTAAATTAAAAGGAAATTCTATCCTCTTTAGGTTTCTCTGTATAGCTTAGTTTTACAAATTGTTGATTCTTTGTAATGATTAAAAAATCATGAGTGTAAACAGTTATATTCCAGTGAAATGGTTTTTAAATACGTAAGATTATGCAAATAACTGCTGTGAATTCTTCCATCCAATTATTCATACCATTTGCATGATAATTAGCTCAATATTGCAAGTTTTATAATTTCATGAATGAGAATGGGAGTTCAAACCTCTCTTTAGTACACCAGTTTCATATACCCTGTATATACCCAGAAGCAGAATTGTTAGGTCATATGATACAATTCCATTTTTAATTTTTTGTGGGACTGTCATATAGTTTTTGATGACAGCTCTACCAATTTACATTCTCACTAACACTATACAAGGGTTCTCTCTTTTCCTGTTGTCTTGGTAAAAGCAGTTCTGACAGGTCTAGTAGATACTCCATTGTGGCTTTAATTTGCATTTTCCTGGTGACAAGCAATAGTCAACATTTTTTCAAACTGCTCTGGCCATTTGTGTATCTTGAGAAATTTACAACAACTTTACTTTTTTCACCCAGATGACTTGTTTTCTTGCTATTGACTTATTGAATACCCCTTATATGTTTGAAGTACTCACCTATTATCAAATGTATTATCTGCAAATATTTTTCTCCAGAATAGAATAGAGTATTATTCATCCATAAATGGTGGCAATCTTGCCTTGTATGCCAACATTAATGAACCTAGAAAGTAGTAGTCTAAGTGAAACGAGCTGGGCACAGAGAGGCAATTGCCACATGATCTCACTCAGATGTGGACTCTAAAACAAATTTATAGAAGTGGGAAATAGAGTGGTAATTACGAGTGTCTGGGGAATGGGTGTTGGGAAGATATTGAGTCAAAGTGTACAAAGTTTCAGTTAGAGAAGATAAATATGTTCCAGAGTTCTAATGTATACTATGATAACTATGGCTAATAATATAGTATTACATAATGGAGATTTTCTATGATAGTACATCTTAAGTGTTCTCAACAC
This sequence comes from Dinomys branickii, assembly GCA_004027595.1. Classification (NCBI taxonomy): domain Eukaryota; kingdom Metazoa; phylum Chordata; class Mammalia; order Rodentia; family Dinomyidae; genus Dinomys; species Dinomys branickii. The sequence goes on from PVLD010007562.1 coordinate 82,540, forward strand.
ACACAAAATTTAATGCAGTTGGATGGTATTAATTTCACTGTGGTAATCAATTTACAATAAATATGTGTATCTATATCAAAATATCACACCTTATAGATTAGACATATACGTTTTTTATTTATCAATTATGCTACAATAAATAGGGGAAAAAGAATAAATTATATTCAAGATTCATATTCAATAACTTCTTAAACTGTGAGAAAGGCATAAAAGATGTTATTTTCTGTATGCCATGTGTGGTTATTAATTCTGACTTGTCAACTTCACTGGATTAAGAAGTTGCAGATTAACACAGTGTACTCTTGAGTGCGACTGGTTAGGTCAGAGAGGAGAACCTACCTTTACTATGCGGTTCCTAGCCCAGGCTGGGGCCCTGTGACCCATGCTCTGTTTTCCACCTCCATGAACTGATCCACTTTGCTCTGCCACACCCTGCCACCACTGTGTTTCTGCTGTGGAGCTAGCTGACCATGTACTGAATCTCCTGAAACCAGAAGATAAATTAAACTTTTTCTCTTCTAAGTTGTATGGGTTGGACATTGTGTCTCAGCAACAAATTGCAATATGATTTCAACAATGAAGTGAGGAAGAATTGAGAACTAAAATTTTATTTTCAATTATATTCAGAGAGGGATTTAATTCTTAAGAATTGGAAAAGTGTTACTCTCACTCAAACCCAACTGTGAATGGAACCAAAGCATTAATAAGACTGAGGGGCTAATCACCAAAAGTGTTGCTATTCATTCCTAAACAGGTATAAAACACAGATGCAGACTTATGTGTTACTTAGGAAATGCTACCATAAAGGCCTATAAAATCCCATTTCTACAGCTTGTCAGAATCAAATAAAGAATACACACTGCAATGCTGAAATAAACTTAGCACTATTATGGCACAAATAGGCATGTAAACAGAGAGTAGCTAGGAAGCTTGATGAAGAGACCTCCCATCTTTGTTAGAATCCATTCATTTCCACTGTGCTTGTGTGTAGTGCACAGCAGTAGAAAAGACCAGAGAACAATTATTACATCCAAAGTGAGTTTCTTTCCCAAGGGTTTTCCCTTCTTCATACACACCATTGACAAACTACTATCTTGCTATGAAAGAAACACATGGTAAACACCAGTAAGATATGCACAATTGCATAAAATAGCCTCATAGTTAGAAATGATGATAATCTGAGGACATAGGTCCCAGATCTGGTCCTCATGAAGTCATCAGGTAACCTTTAGTCAACCCAGATAATCAGGAGTGACACTCAACATATTTAATAACTGGTAGAAATCAGACTAATCAGAAAAGAGCTTGGCTTCTATGATGTAATAATACAAGTGAACTGAACATCAGGCTTGCTTAAAAGCCTGAAAACAATGGCATAGCGGAGTTTTTCAATCTTGGTGATATTGATTTGAAGAACAATAAAACTCAGTTGTGAAGCATTAAACTTTGCATAACAGAATGTTTAGCAACATCACACAGCCCTCATTTACCTACTAGATGCTAGTATTGGAGCCTGTCTGTTTGTCTCTCAGAGAGAAAGAGGAAGGAAAGAGAGAGATAGAGAGAGAGAAAGGCAGGGAGAGAAGGAAGGGGGAGGGGAGGGGAAGGGAGGGGAGGGGAAGGGAGGGGGAGAGGAGGAAAATCACTCAATTATATTTATTTATTCAGTGAATTATCCACTATATCCTCTTTTCCTTTCCCTTGTATTTTTTTTCTGTTCCCTTAAATCTAAGCACTTTTCTCTAACTTCAGAGTAGATTATAACCTATTTTAAAAAACAAAATGAGCTAAGCATGGTGGTGTATGCAGTAACCCTAGTGCTCTGGAAGTCTAAGTCAGGAGCATCAGAAGTTAGAGTCAACTTGGTGACTTTGTGAGACCTGAAAAATAAAAGCGTGGCCAGTATAACTCAGTGTGAATGTAGCTTCTGGGTTCAATCACTAGCACTACAAAACAAACAAGCAAAGAAACAAAATGACAGCGCCAAAAATGAATTAGTATTTATACATACGGATTTATATAGAGGCTGGTATAGACATTTCAGAATATCTTATGCTTTATTTTTAAAAAGTAGGTTTCATTGACTTGGATATTGTGTATTTCTATTTACCAGTCTAAGGAAGTTACAGCACTTAGGCCTTCCTTAATCACAGAACTAAAATATGATATAAATTTACTCAACTTTATATATAAAATATTAAACATGCTTCCTTAATTTCAATTTCACACTGAAACATGAAACATTGCTTTTTCTGTTTGTAAAAAGAGTTACCGGGGCTGGGATACAGCTCAGTGGCACAGTGCCTTCTTGGCAAGAGCAATGTCCTGAGTTCGATTTCCGGTACCCACCCCCCCAAAAAACCCCATAAAGACACACTATTGTGTGTGTAATTGTATCTGTTACATTTGATTCTTTTCATTATCAACTTATATAGAGAGGAAAATCAGTTGTGAAAATCTGTGTGAAACTGCTTTATAATAATGATAATTATTATTACTAATTATTGATAACTAGTTTAATAGCTAAGCAAAAAGTCATCCAGAGAATGAGCAGCTATTGCTATGACAGAGACAAACCAAAAGCAGTTACCATTCATTGAGCCCTTACATTGTTCCACACCCTGAGTAATTTATATGCCTCCCTTTAATTAACCAACAACACATTTATTCAACAAATGCTTATTGTGAGCACACTGCTGCAGACACCTTATGAAGTGCTGGGAATAGAGTAGGAAAAAAACTAAAACAAACAACAACAACAACAAAGTCAAAACTTGCCCTTGTCGAACCTTTCTTTTGGTGAGGACTAAGTTGAAGGTGGGGAGAAAGAAAGCAACAACAAACAAAATACAATATATGCTGTAGAAAGTGATGGTAGGCGCTACAGGAAAAAATAAAACAGGGAAAAGAAGAACTGACGGTGGCGGGTACATTATTGCTGTTTTATTAAGGCAGTAATGGACAGGCTCTTTGAAACTCTGATAGTGGAGCAGTGGCTTATAGACACTGAAGGAGAAATTTTCGATGGGTGAACTTTCCTAATAATGAACTCGCAAGTATAAAAGATTTGAAGCAAATGTTTTCCTGGCCTGTTCAAAGGAAACGAAGGTGGCCAGTCTGGTAAAAGTGGCTCATGCAAGGGAGAAGTGGAGTGAAGGGGGAAGCTCCAGATCCTTCAACATCCTGGAGACCACTGTTTGAAAGAGCTCTCACTTGGATGAGATGAGAAGTTCACAGAGGCGTTGGCGCGGAGAAGAAGCCGTCTGCTTCAGTGTTTGCAAAGGCCCTTCATGAAGAGAGCAGTGGGGCAAGATCAGACCAGCCGCTAAGCTAAACCTGGTAACTTCCCCCAGTTCGCTGATAAGGCCTGATAAATTAGCTTCCCTAAAGCAAAACAACCTACGGGGTGGACGTGAGATTCCTTTTAAAGGTCTGTTTCTCACCTGACAAAGCAAAGGGAATACACTCTACTAGTCATGAGCTACGGGCACTTCAGGCAACAAAGGAGAGGAATGGAAAATGCTCCTCACTAACATTCCAGAGAGAAGCAGACGTACACAATGGTTCCTGATCATTACAGATTCATCCATAGATTACATAGGATTTTTAACTTTAATATTTCCATTCTGAGTGTTCTGATCAAATCTCATATTTAACTGGATAGTTTAATATGAGTATTCTAATTAAAAGAAGCAGAATAACTGAATGAAAACTGTGTTACTCTATCTGTTTCTATGAAGCAAATCTACAGTGAGTCTGGATGTTCTGAATGGCAGGCCACATTGCAGACTTCAATATCCAACTGGGAATAGCTTACCTTAAGCTCTAAGATGTTAATAAACAGCTTCTTGAAAACTCATATTTAGACAAGAATGGAATTTTTTGTCCTCAAATATTTCACTTTTGCTTTATAGAGCTATTTTTAAAAAGGCTAAATTATTTTAGCATATGTACTCTCAGAAAACTTACTTCTTTTCAAATTCTGGTTTGTGCATTGTATGTTTCAGCATCACTTTATTGAATTTCTTCCAGCTTTGTGAGTCTACAATTCTCTTGGATGTTCACTGGTTAGAAAATAAGGTCACCTAGGATATGCTAAACTTGACACTTCTCTCTAATGATGAAATTTATTCAATCTCATAATCACAGACTCTGCATCCTGGTATTATTTAGGATATAAACAAAGCTGCTGTGATAGCTGTTCAGTGGCTTAAATAGAAGTTTATTTCTCTTTCATAGACCTTCAGAAGTGAGCAGTCCAAGGCCAGCACCCTGCCAACCTTGATGCGTGACTGGGCTTTTTTCCATTCTCTGCAGTTCCCTGGCTGGGTGAGAAACAGGAAATAATAGGAAGCAAGAGTGAACAGAAGCTGCACATATCACCACTTGCATCCTGCTGCCTAAACATTGTCCCTGTGCTCAAACAAAGCCACAGGGGAGTTTGAAAGATGTAGTTTTCAGCTTGGGCAACTAAGATCCAAGCTAAAATATAAGGAAGTCTGTTATGGTTGATACATTGTGTCAACTTGGAGAGTCTAGAGGTTTGGCTGAGGGACTCAGCAGGAAGCCAGGGTGCTTACTTTGTATACATCCTGAGCCTGTGGAAGAGGAGGGCATGGAGACTGTGTGCGCGCTACCCACCCCCTGGGTGGGGGTAGGCTGTTTACAAGGTAAGGGAGGTAGAAAGAGGCTGCTTGCCTGCCATTCTTCCCTTTTGCTCTGGTTGTTTTTGCTGTGCTCTGCTGCCCTAAACAGTTTGCCTTCTGCCATGTACCACTCTGCCTCAGAACCAGCCAAGTATGGACTGAAACCTCCACAAACTGTAAGCTAAATAAACCTTTCCTTCCTTCATTTTGGGCAATGGGTATTTTGTATCAGCAACGAAAGAAAAGTAACCAAGATAAAGTCCTTAAATTTTTAACCTGCTGGTAGGATGTTGCCGCATAACAAGAAGCTTTTGTCACAACTCAAATTTAGGAAGCCAGGTAACAAAAGTGTTAGCGTTGATATAATCAGTAGTAAAATGGCAATTTATTAATGGGTTTGAACAGTAACACATTTGTCATGGGAGACATTTTAAAGCCATTATTCTCATCTACTATTATAAGCCAGTAGATTTGGTTTTATAAATGAAATATTATATACTAAAAAATTTTTTTAAACTTCCAAAAAAGTTCACAGATTCCAGGCAGTGCTCCCTGAGCTCTTAAAACAAGCCCTTAAACTCTTTCCTTATTCACTCTACACTTGAATACTAACTTGTTAATGGTATGCAAGAAGAGACACAGCACTCACAGCAATGTGGTGCAAGTCAGCAACAGCGGCGACAGAATCATCGTTACAGAGTTACAGTGTCTTACCAAGGCTATAACCACATACCCAGTTATGATACCAATTCCTCCGCTGGCCTTTGAGCCCTCTGTTATATTGAATCTATTTCCTGCCGGAGCTGTTCTTTCCTATGTGTTTTAGTGTACCCTAGAGTTTATTTTGGCATCTTCTAGACATTTGTGCTACTCACAGGAAATTTAATTCCACTACTCGCAGTATGTCCTAGAGTCAACATTTTACTTGGTAGGATGTTGCTAAAGCATGTAAGCTCAGTGGAGAAGAAAGATAATGTCAGGTGTGGGACCCCATGGCAAGCCTGTAAGGTGCTCACGGCACAGTGTGGAGACAGGCCACCGAAGGGCTGAATGATGCTGGACCACCCTTGAATGGCCAACTTGAAATGGAATTTCATGTTCCCTTTAATCCTGTGTTGTTTTGGAAAAGCAAAGAAATCTGTAACATTACCAAGGTGAATGACTTGCTCTGCATGGTGACTTACAATATAAGCATAAAGGGTCGTGTAAAAAAACATGAGCATTTTCCTGGATGGACCGTTAAAGGTTAGTACTTCAGTACTTGGAATGAAGATACTATTAGTCTTTAAAACTCTCCAAGAAGAAAGATAATTGGGAGTATAATAAAACAAAGTAAAATTAAGACAGAGGAAAGTGCCAAGGTCCAAAGATAAAGGAAGCTCTTCTACAAAGTGCCATGGAAAAGTGGAAGGTTGCTTTTAAAAAATGGGCTGATTTTTAAAAAGGACTAAATTAGAAATGACTAAAATTAGAAAATTCATTCAGAACTTATTGCAATGATAAGCTTGCTGTTTTTTCCCCCATGATTCTTTGGAGAGCTGAAATTCTTTGTTGACTTGAAAAAAATCCAGAAGGTCTTGGGTTATCCCTGGTCACAAGTGTTTCATATGCTGAAACAGCTGATAACAAGGTACTGATATACTAAAGGCTCTGTTTTCTTATTTACAAACCATTGTAAATACAATACATTTAAAAGTGCTTTGCAACCTGTTAGGCCTATGTAACTATGAATTCTAAAGAAGATGAAGAGGCATTTCCTTACTGAAATGTATTTTACATGAATGGAATAATCAGTTATGTTCAGAAGGGCTGAATGATGCTGGACCACCTTTGAATGGCTAACTTGAAATGGAATTTCATGTTTCCTTTAATCCTGTGTTGTTTTGGAAAAGCAAAGAAATCTGTAGGAAGTGTGCAGTAGGTAATATTCTCTTCAAACTCACATCCTTTTCTTTGGTCTCAGACTTTTCCTCTCTTCTGCAGCTACTTCTCCCATGAGTCTGTCTGATGTCCCGTTCTTGCCAACTCTAGCTAAGTCCTGAGCACATTTGCTGTCTGCCTTTCCTCCTTTCAGGAACCCCTTGGATAAGAAGTACACACAAGACTTGTTCACTAACACTTACGTGTGTTTAGGGAAAAGTGGAAATAAAACATGGTGAGGTGGCTTATAATTCTTACAAATGACATTAATTGACTATCACTACCATAGAAACATCATAGCATTAGGTTTATGTGTAATACACATACATACATAACCTATAACTATATATATAGTACTTTATATATTTACATTTATATGTGATTTTGAAAAGCATGATATAATTCATTTCCTCAAATTAATTTCTAAATCTTGAGCAAATAGCAGTTCGGTGCCTGGTACGGAGAAACAGGTCTGAAGGACAAAAATATATTATTGATTTTTAAAAAAATTACTATCATCAAGTTTGCTACATGATTGTGGAGTTTTAAGTCTGAATTCAATGAGCTGTTCCTAAATGTAAATAGCTTTGCTTAGTACATATATCATGCAATTCAATCAGCGCTGTTCACCTGACTATAGCAGGAACCATTTGGCAAGGTACCACAGGGAATAAAATGTAAATACAATTTATTCCTTGACCTTATGCTGCTCACAGTCTGCTGAGAGATGAAATGTGAAAATCCACAATGAAGGAGAAGCTCTAATTCAGAGAACTCAGTGCTATGAGGAGGAAAGAGTAATTTTTAATATGGAACTAACTTATAACCGATGAAAGCTCTAAAATTTATGAATAGAACTGGATCCTAAAATGTTAATCTCCACCAAATCAAGAAATGAACACTTCACTAGGTTTAAGTAAAACCTACATCATTTTTCTTTGGCCTTGCCACCAAATGAAATCATATATTTTTTTTAAATCAAAGCACTGCAAGTTATTGTAAGAAGATATTATGACCAATCCTAGCTCTAAAGAAATGTAAATGCTTATCTGTTAGAAAATATAAATAAGCCCAAAGATTTACATTGCTCTTGGAGACAATAGAGATGTTCTATTGTGAAAGACTGTAGATTACTGAATGTGCCCCTCAGCAACTGCAGAGGCGTCTTGCAGCTGCAGTGTCCGGAAGGCGTGCAAAGATGAGGCGGAGTTAAAGTTGGTAGTAAGGTATGGGCAGCTTTTGCAGAGGAGAAGGCCATGGATAGAAAAATGCTATCCAAGTGCTGGGCTTCTGGGAAATGCCCTTCTTTCTCTTTCTTTCTCTCTCTCTCTCTCTCTCTCTCTCTCTCTCTCTCTCTCTCTCTCTCTCTCTCTCTCTCTTTCTTTTTTTCTTC